>OZ020530.1:49134578-49392578 GCA_963971445.1 Ornithomya chloropus | reverse complement strand
CTGGTTGATTTGGAAAGCAATTCTCTTAATGGTGCTGTAAGCAAAGAAAAATTCTTAATGAATTTGCTCAAATATGTAAATTTTCCCAAAAGCCTCTGCAGTTGCTTCTTATTGTTTGGAGGTTTGAGCCTCTTTAATGCTTCAACTTTATCAGGGTCTACTGTTAAGCCGTTAGCGCTAAGTACATGTCCAAGAAATTTTACAGATTTTTGTTCAAATAAACATTTGCTTTTGTTAAGCTTAAGACCGTTTTCCTTTAGGATCTGTAATACCTTATTTGTGGTAGAGCGTAACTCCTCAACAGTTTTACCATGAATAAGTATATCGTCCATAGCAATATTAACGTTCCTTTGGTTCGAGAACAGTTTAGTCATAACAGCTTGGAACACTTCAGGGGCTGCACTAATTCCGAATGGTAACCTTTTACAGGAAAATCTACCCCACGGAGTACTAAACGTTAAAATTTTTTGAGTCCGTTTTGTTACAGGAATTTGCCAAAATCCTTTGACACAATCTAGTACGGTAAAATATTTGGCACCTTGAAGGTTTGCTGCTATCTCATCCAATGTACTCATCGGATAATGCCGACGTTGAATATTTTTGTTGACGCTTGTCGGATCGATACATATTCTTATTTTATTATTTTTCCTTACGATAACCATTGGTGAGACGGCTGGTGTCGGTTCTGATGTTGGTTCGATAACACCTAATTCTACCATACGATTCAATTCGTCACGCACTTCTTGCTTAATTTTATAAGGTACTCGCCTGGCTGCACTTATGTCAAATTTAGGATTATCGACTAAATCTATATCGTACTCGAAATTTTTTATACAGCCTAGACCTTCAAATAAAGATTGGTCCAAATCGATCGTGTTAATTCTTTGTATTAAATGTAATGCTTCACATGTGGTAGCGCCAAGTATAGGATTCACATTAGAATCAACAATTTTAAAATTAATATTTGCATCTTGTGTAGACGTTTTGCATTTTAATGTGGTTTCACCGATCACTTTTAATTTATAATTGCCAAATGCAATCAAATGTTTTACATAGCATGGACGAATTGAAGCTTTTACAGAATTTGCGATTCTTTTGGGCAACACATTGCATTGTGCGCCTGTATCTAATTTTATGATGAATTTTTGATTATTTATTTCGACCATTTCATTAAATTTGTCTGTATTTGGTGACTTATGTTGACCAATGCTGCCAATAAAAACTTCATCACCCATAAGTACAGGGGTGTTATCATACACAGCAGCGACCTGTTTGTTTCGATTTTTGTTGCCTTTGTTTTTAGTGGGTCCTGTTTTAGTATTTTTGCACATGCTTTCAAAATGATTTTTTATATTACATTTTTTGCAGACATGACGAAATGCCGGACAATCACGAGCGGCATGGTTTTTCCCACACTTATGGCAATCAAATGTCTTGACCTTACCACTATGTTTGACGAAATTAATGCTTTTCTCCTGCTCCTGATGGATTTCAGCAGTTTGTTTTTGCGCCTGTTCCGTGGCTTGGCATATTTGTAGTGCTTTTTGTAGAGTGATGTCTTCGGAAAGGAGCTTTGTGCGTACAACATCGCTTTTTATCCCCAATATAAGCTGATCACGTAAAATACTGTCTGTAAGACTGCCAAAGTCGCAGTTTTTTACCTGTAGGCGTAGCCGCGTCATCAATTCGTCTATGGTTTCACCTTCTTTTTGGGTAATTTTGTGAAACTTATATCGTTCGAATGTTACGTTCGGCTTTGGCATAAAATATGCATCAAATATTTGTTTTGCTTCCGCAAGAGTGTTTGGATTTTCATTTGTCAGCGAATTGTATATTTCGATTGCTGTGACGCCAATAGCTGACATGAATGTTGCAATTTGAATTCTTTCATCTTTTGAGGTAATTTCGGTGGCTATTTCGTAATACTCGTATTGCTGTCTCCAGAGCTTCCACTCTTTGCCCATGTCCTTGTCGTGTTCTACGGCAAGTGGTTTTGGTGGCCGGAGGAAGTTGGCTATTCCGAGGTTGTTTTGTACCTGGGAATTATTTTGTGTCATTTTTTTTTTGCACAATATTTGTAGTTAATGGAACTGTTTTAATTAATCCTCAAAAACGAATTCGGGTTTCGGCACCATGTGAAGGTTAAAGCGAAGCTTTAATCTTACTTTTTATTTTATTGACAACTTTTTAATGATTCAAGCACACGACAGTGATACAGAATATATATATGTGTGTATGTAAGTTAGAGATGACAAAGTAATACTAAAAAGAGAGTAACACAGGGTTGATGTTGAGGGAAGGTTACACCTTCTCACAGATGGACAGATTAAAATATCAGTACATGGACAGACAGATGCAAAGATTATTAATAGCATGCAGAGTACCATACGCAAACAAAGAGAGATTGATGGACAACTTTATTTGAATAAAGTAATTTATGAAAACATGATCTATGCATATACAGATCGATTTAGTAAAATACACTTGAGATGGATAGATGGACACTTTACATGAACAAGTGGAGCGAAATGGAGGCGCATGCAATTTTAAAAATCAGTTTCATGAGCGGACAAGTAGACAAGTATGTGGAAAGAACTGTTACACTGTAAGATGCCGAAAAGTGTACAGGAAAGTGTAAAGGATGAAGAATTGAACATCGTTTAAAATCGTTTCATGAACCAACAGACAGAACTTCTTAAAACCGTTTTAAAACAACTAAAAACATTATACTTGACTAAAGAACCTCCAACCTCCTCCAACGGCTTTTTATATATAATATATAGTTGTGGGCGTGGCATTTAGATAATTACACTTGATTTTAATGTTGTATAATATGTTCAAACTTTATGTCCATGAAAGGATTCTGTTAGAATATTTTTTTAAAAATTTGGGCGTGTCAATGTAAACAGAAAATATTCTTGTGTGTGCAAAATATTCCCTGTGTGTGTGACTGTGTGTCCGCTTTAATAAAAAACGTACTTACACGAACTAAAAATTAAATAAAAAATTGGAATTTTTTTAATGCGTCACAAATTCGTTGTTTCACCATATTTACTAGGTAGGGTACAAAATAATAAAAAAAGGAAGAAATAAAGTCAACTTACATGACTAACAGTTTTTCTATTACACAAAATAGAGCGAATATAACTACTACAACAATAATGAAAACCAACACACAATAGAACTTTTTTTCTTATTCCTAAAATATCTCAAAGTTCTTACTTTTAGATGCCTTTGCACATTTTTGTTGAAGAGAAACAAACAAAAAACATCTGAATGAATGTATATACCAGGCATGCATTCATGCATGTACAAGTATGTTTGTGTTTGGTAGAAAAATGTAAAAAAAAGAAGAACAAATTAAAGAAAAATATTCCGTTGTGTGTGAATGACGTTGAAATTGAGATGCTTGTCTTTTAATTGGTGGCAAGCAGAAAACAGCCAAACGCACACCCGACCAAGCACACACGGTTTGTGCGTTAGTGGGTACTTAAACATGCGGACATACATGTTTGTGTGGATTGCATGTTTCAACATGTTCTTTGTACTATAAGTTTCTGTCTCACTCTATCTTTTGCTGGCATGCATGCTTGGCCCCCAAACAAATCAATTTAATTTACCTTAGCGCACTTGTAACAAGTGCTGTTTGCTGTTTGTTTTTTGATTGCTATCTCTACTGAGCAGTGCTGCCGTCGTAGTTATTCCCTGTGAATGACGTGTGATGAGTGGAATATTGCTTTGGTGGTTATCGGTTATGTTTTAGGTGATGACACTTTATGATATGTGCTGGATGGTTTTGATGAGATAGAAGTTTTCGAAGTTCATTGCACGCTGAAAAGACGAAAAATGGTAAAATTCTGTTATTAACTAATTTTATAATTACACTTTTTATTAATTTCATCTCCATCTGTGTGTACGCTTGCCTTCTTGAAACGCTCGCGGCTGTAAATTTGAAAACTAAACTCGAAACTCGAATTTTTGCACAAATATTTTTAGTTGCAGCTCGCATGTTGCTGTTAAAATCGAACAAAATCGCTCAAGTGCCACGCCCACAATCGACAACATTCTATGCGTCGGCCACAAAAAATTGAGCTACGAATTAGATATTTGGTTCACAGCTAGAAAATGGGCGGGGTTGGACATCAGATGCGCCTACAATTCACGACAAATGTAGTTTTTTACTTGTTAAATTTTGCAAATACATTGCAAAATTATAGATAAAATGTGGGCGTGTGACGCGCCTCTTTTTAGGAAACTGCACATGTTTGTGAGAAATGCGCACGGAGTGTACGTGTTTAGAGTGCTTTAGATGATGACAACGCGTTTTCTTCTACTTACGAACTCTACTATAAAATTTTTTTTTATTGAGTTGTTGTTATAATTAATCAGAGCACTGAAATGTATAAAATAATATAATTAGACTTGATCGACCATACCATATTTCCTACCGTTAATATTGTTGTAATAATTTTCTTTGAAAAGCTTTCAACACCTTTTTCGCCGTCACTTTTAATGCATTTGTATTTAAAAGTTCCGTTTATTAATAAATCAATTATGATTTAATTAATTAAATTGAATTAATTTATAGAAACATTCGTACATATGTTGGAAATACTCATAAATCTTAACACACTTATTATTGATTAAAACAATAGTGATGATGACCATCGAGCCAAAAATGATTAATGACCGTCCCCGTTATGTTGTACTATACATAGGTATATAAATTTTGCAATAAATATATTTTGTTTTCAATTTTTATTTTATACTCAACATTAATTAATAGCTTTAATATGATAGAGAAATATTTTTTTGCTAAAAAAAAAACCTGAAAAGAAAATAAAAGCATTTACAACAAGTGAGAAAAGTAAGTTTGGCTTAAGACGAATCTTAAATGCCCTCCATATCTATACAATATGGGCGTGAGAGTTATATGATTACGGCGTCTAATAGTGTATGTATTACGCAATCAGCTTGCAAGTCGGGTTTTACGTGGACAATGTTTTTTTTGTAAATTGTGGGCGTTTTTGTTGAACTGACCACGCCCTTTTTTTGGCACATCTATGAATAGGATAATTATACATAAGCATAACAAATTTCAAGTTCATAAAGCGATTTTTGATTCGGCAGATTGTGACGGAGGAAAATCGCTACCCTCATTTTCCTCCCACATAAATCCTACTTGTATTATATTATGGAATATATCAATATATTTATATACTTATACTTAGTTATACGCTCTGCTGTAAACATAAATAGATAATACTTGTACACATATATATAAAAAACTATACATGTTAACTGTAATATAATTTTATCGCATGCTACAAATTTGTATCAATAGAATAAGTTATATTAGTTGTTAAGTTAATTAATCTGGCCACTCCACTCAACGTCCACGTCATCAGCTTCGTGACGATATACGACAACAACCGATTCCAATATCTACGTGGCAAAAATGCCTTCTTGCTTGAGCTACGAAAACTTTCGGTCTATTTTGGCTGCGGACGGTGGATGCGTAAAAATCAAATATCGATCTCTTAGCTTATGACTACGAAAGCAAGAAGACCCTAACAACAACGTGAAAAGGGAAAGGATCAGCTGCGAAAACGAAAGGAAAATAACACTGATATGGTGACAAGTACCTATCAGATCCTATACTAGCCCCAAGTAAATAATAAAACAACCCCCAAAAGGATTCGATGGTGATAGTCCTCGATAAATGACCTGGATGGTGGGTGAGTACTGTTTCGAGTTCCATTTTTGTTGCCAAGTCTACGCGTAATTGTTACGTTCGGTGGTGACAAGCCTCGATAGAAGAATTGAATGCTATTATTGTCTCTACTGTGCTACCTACGTTCGATGGTGACAAATGCCTCGAAGGACAAAGAGGAGTGGAGTGCTGGATGGATGTTTTACTTAAGCTAAAGTAAGCAAAATATATTGAAGTAATAAACTGGATGAACACTAACAAGCGAGCGTTCCCTCATTTATAAATTTATGTGCGAGTCACCCTATAAACCGACGGCTTCAACCCCGGCTAGAAAATATCTCGTTACAATATATATAGATTTTCGTCTATTGTGAGCGTGTCCGTTATTCGACCATGCCAATTTTTGGTACATCGATAGATAGGTTATACATATATGTAACAAATTTTAACTACATAGCTCAATTTTTGTGGCAGATAAATAGTTTTTTGTTAATTATGGGCGTGGCTCTTGACCGATTTTGCCCACTTTAAATAATAATCTGCCTGCAAAAACTTAACGTGTCTGTAGAAAATTTCATCTCAATATCTTAAAAAATACACACCCGTGAGAATGCCAACAACAGACAGAAGCACGGACATACATCTCTAGATCGGCTCAGTTTTTGATGCTGATAAAAAAAATTGTATATTTTGTAGCAATAGGATGTGACAGCTCGCCCAAGACGTCCACGATTTTCATATGAAAAACTCATAATGAGTGGCAGGGCTCACGTTCATTTGAATGGATATGTGGTACGATATGTGAGCAGAATGCAGTAAACCCTCTCATAACACAATAGATACGTTCAAATACGAATCAATATTAATGCAGGTTAAGCACCCCTAATATAAGTCGAAGTTGGCAAGGTGGCATGGAGTGCCTTGACGATAAGACCAAGTATTTTAATGCCTTGAAAATATTTCGTGTACGAAACGGAATATAATGGTCATGGCAACTTATCAACTGCAACGCTATCGGCCAATGATAATGGTGTACATGTTAGCAAGCATTTAAACGTTTCACCTCTACCTGCAATTATTTTATTTTATCATAAAAAGAATTAATGTTCTTCTCAAGTCATCACTTAAAAAATAAACTTTTATGCACATCTAGGTGGAACAAGCAAATACAACAACAAACTAATAAACGCACACAGGTATACCTCAACAGAGTTAGAAAAAAAGGGTATAAACACAAAAGCCATAATACAAGAAACTAATGTAAGTAGCTTTATATACGCACACACACTTAGTATATACATATAAATGTATAAAAACCCGTATAAACAAGATTAGCATCATTAGAAACGAGAGAGAGAGTTTTGTTGAAAAGAAAATAAAGACACTAAAAAGGAAATAAGAACCAAGAACGGAGAGACAGAGGAGACGACACTAAATAAAAACGTAATAAAAATAAAACAGTATATAAAACTTAATAAACAAGAAATTTATGGCGACGAGTACCAGTTATCAAGCAAACGAAAAAACAAAATAATAAAAAAAAGCAATACACATAAAATAAAACTATTTCACTTGGGCAAGGAGAACAATTTTTAAAGATAACGAAAATTTTTTAGATAAATTTATTAATTCTTTTTTTCTCGTTTTTTTTTTAACCAGAAAACCCCATTTTTCATACCACAGTCACGTATTCAATATAGACCATAATTTTACTTTAAATTAATACGCCAAAAACAAAAAAAAAAGGATTACGTTTACGATTACGAGAAACAGCAATTGATTTATTTCGTGTCCGTTATAAACAAAAAAGAAGGAGAAAAAGCAAATAAAACATTATCGAATGTGTAGCAAATTTAACACAAATTGCACGGTGAACATGCTAAGAATTTTTGATGGGATATAACAACAACAACAACAACAACAACAACAACAAAATGTATTATAAAAATGAAACAAAACAACTCAATGTTTTATAAATGATTTAGAGCGACATGATAATACCCTGCTATAAAATGCGCGTAAAATCTATTGTGTCCGTTTGTATGTCCAGGAGTCTATAACCTGTGAAAAATGTCATATTCCATAAAATTTGGTAAAAACATTCTTCTCTAGCCACCCCACTTGAAATTTACCTATAAGTGAGCACATAGAGTACATAACCTAACTGTAAATGTAGTGAAAATGGTTGGGCTGTAATAACAAATACGTCCACATTTTAAAAAAACGTCTTTGATTTAGAGATCGACTGGAAGTGTTAAAATGTAATAAATACTGCGAGTGCTATTGTTTACAAACCACGCCCGCAATTATGTAGAATTGTGAAACGGAAGATTTGACCTAAACAATACTTTTTCCATCTTTTTGTGGGCATGGCAGGTATATAATTATACCTAGTATAATATATAAATTGCGTAATAAATTGCAAGTTGAGTTTTACGCTGAATAATATTTTTTGTAAGTTGTAGGCGTGTCTGGTATCGGACAATGCCCATATTTGGCACATCGATGGATAAGATATTGATATATATAAAACTTATTGTTTGGGACTGATCGATTCTTTTTAATCGATTGTGGGCGTGGCATGTTTTTTGCCCAATTAAATTGAAACATTTAACTAAAACATTTCAGCTGAACTTCCGAATTTTTTTAAGTATCAACAACGTACAGATAAACCTCTAACGTCTGTACCGGCTTTACACTACACAGCTAAGTAGTGTCCTATCTTATCATATTTTGTTCAAGTACAAAAATTTATGAACAGACAGACGAACGAACGAATGCTTTTATCGTTATTGAATAGTTACAAACCTTAGGCGGTGTAGAGTGCACGTAGGAAACTTTCCTTTATCTTCTACTCTCTTTTATAACATTGCTTAGCAAAGTTTCTTATTAGCCTTGAAACTGGTCTGAATAGTTGTGCTATTGATGAGGCTGTTGTGTTGAAATTAACTTAAATTGTGCTTTTGATTAAAGATTGAGCAAATGTACAGAGCACGTGTCTTCCGTGCTTACCTACAATCAACATTGCAGTCAATGCATTATCAGGCAAATTAAAGGTAAGCGAAAAAAATGTACATATGTCTGGGTAGCTAAGTGGGAATAGAAAAGTGTTCATGTGGTTTAAAGTATGAGATACTTGATTAAAATTGATGATGAAAAAGTCAACGGTACGGTCAACACATCTCCACTTGCAAATGCATAATATGTAATAATGTGAGTACAGATTTACCCTTTATTTCCCTGTGTGATGATTTATTGTTTATTTTCTTTTTCCTTATTTAGTTATAATGCAACATGGTTAAGCACTTAAACTTTTCCAAAAAAAAAATAATAATAATAACACAAAGGAAAAGTAACTAAATTTCGTTCGGTTGCAGTGACACACAATGCACTGGGGAGGGACTGTCTTTCCTTCCCTGTTTGTGTCCCTTGCCCAAAGACAAAAACAATGCTAAACTAAGAAATATTTGAATTTGATATCACAACAATAATAATAACAACACAATGATAATTGACATACTTGTTTAAGTTGATGTTACCACTCGAGAGACGAACACATAAAAAGCTAATCTAAAGACCATTACACTTAATATCAAAGTACAATAAAAGCAATAAAAAACAAAACAAAACAAATAATAAAGCATTAGATATGAAAAATTATAGGAGAGAAGAAGAAAAGGAAAAATTACTGAACTAGAATTTAGTACTGAAGTTATTATTACAGCATTATCAGATAAGTACTTAAGTACTTATGGTGAAATCTCTAGTTGAACAAGTTGATCTTAATTTAATTTTAAGGGTCTATACTTAAAATAGAGTTAAACAGTGGCAAATAACAAGTATGTATACATTATTGAAAAATATTAATTTCGATTAATTAAAAAGATTACTTAAACTAATTTTTAAGTACATAAATGCAAATGGGGCCAACTCAGTGGAAGAAGAAGAAATATTTAAGCACTGTACTCTTAGTCAGACAGTTTTTAAAAATAAGAAAAAAAAACCAGTAAAGTAATTAAGAAAATTTGGCTCAGGCCACAATAGGCCAAAAATTTAGTAACTCAGTAAATATGTGAAGGGTATAAAAAATGCTTCTCAAATACTTTGCGGTTATTTTTAGGTACTAATACTAATACTAAACACTAACAAATTAGTTTCTTTTATAAAAACTAAACGTTATTAAAATGTTTTATTAATGAATTGCTTAAAATATACCGTTAATTCTCTATTGCTGACAACGTTTGCATAATTCCCTGGCTTCGAAAAGTACGATGAATCGCCAACTAACAATTAGCCAACGAGTTGGCGTAATTAAATAATTAATTTACGATTATATGAATACATAAAAATATAATTCTTTTAATACTCTAGCTAATCGCTGGAGAGTTGTGCATTTATTCAAAGGTAAATTTTTTATGTACCGTTATACAAAAAGCCACAATAAAAAGCCACTCGCATTGAAACTCTCCCATTAACTAATCAACAAAAAACAACTTTTATTGTATTTGTTTTTATCCAAGTTTTATGCTAATTAATAAATCTGTTGCAAATGCGTTGCACCATACCGCACGAAACGTACAATATTACACAATTTTGTTCTACAATTTATGTAAAACATTGTTATGTAATGAATAGAAGAAGGAGATGCAGGGAATTTAGTGACTTAGTATAAATTTTTTATTAAGTTATGTTTTGATTGTATACTCGTATGTATTGTATATGCGGCGCAATATTGATGATTAATACTAACAATCGTTACCGTTAAAAATCAATACAAACAAGTAAGAAAAGTAAATTTGGCTTAAGCAAAATCTTCAATGAGGGCATGGCAGGTATATGTTAGGCCCTCTAATAGGGTAATTTGAAAGTCGTGTTTTACGTTCAGTATGGTTCTTTGTAAATTGTGGGCGTATTTGTTATCTGACCATGCCCATTTTTGGCACGTCTATGGAGAGAATATTTGTAGATATATATACCAAATTTTACCCGAATAGATAAATTTTTGTGCGAAATAAATAAATCTTTGTCCATTGTGGGCGTGACTTTTGACCGCTTTTGCGCATTTTAAAGAGAGATCTGTGTCTGTACAAAATTTCAGCTCAATATCTTAAAATTTACGCCCGCGAGAATGTCAACATACGCACAAACACACATGTCTAGATCGACTTAGTTTTTGATGCTTATCAAGAATATATATACTTTGCAGGGTCTCCTTAATCATAATCGCGTTTTCATTAAAATTATTTATTCTTTGAAATAGAGTTATCGATTTGACTGTATATCGATATATAAAATTATCGATAATTCATGAAAATTCGATTTATTTTTATTTATTTTGAGAATTTTATTATAAGAAAAAATAACACTGAAGTTGTTGTTTGTATTTTGAGTGGGAGATATCGATAATATCAATTACACCCTGCCGTTTCATTCAAGCACTGCTATTTTTATGCAGTAAACAGACAGTCACTGAACATTTTTTTAACTTTTATTGTTTTTTATTATTTTTGATATTTTTTTTTTAGCAACCCAAACAGAGCACTTAGCAAGTGCTCGTATTTTGAAAACATTTTATGATTGTGTGTACATTTGTTTGCTTATTTGTGTTCTCTTGTCTTTTGCGTGATGTTGTGCAAGTCCACACATTTTTTATCATCGACATTTTCACCTCATAAACTCTCCTTACACTCCAACGCTAATGTTCAATTTAATGAAACGCATTTAATATTTCCTCTTAAGTTTCCTTTTTTAATATCTATAAACAAGAAGAAGAAGAAAGGTATTTAGGATACAACACAATGTTATGTTGTGTTGTTTATTGCATGTTTTTATTGTTCTCTATGTTTTGCTTTCCGTAAGGCAAGGAAAATAGATATTTTTCAGATTCTTTTCAGCTCGTTACTATAGTAAAATTTTTCTTATTATCCAAAAATATACGCTTGTCTTATTTTTAAACACTGGTGGTTATGTTAGAAGGTGCTAGACTGGAAGTATATTTCTTTCCTTTTGAGATGAAAAAAAAAACAATCAAAATATACATAATCTTCTTAAAGATCCTTCTTCTCCTTCTTCTTTTCATATTAAATTAAATTCTTCTTATTTTTTATACCCTTAACATAAGATGGAGGGTATACTAAGTTTTTAAGTTTGCAAAACCTAGAAGGCGGCGCCAGAGACCCTACAAAGTATATTTATTCTTGATCAGCATCAAAAACTGAATCAATTTAGACATGTATGTCCGTGTTTCCGTGTGTCTGTTTATTTTCAGCACTAGATAAGATAAAATTATGATATTGAGATGACATTTTGTACAGACACTTTTAATTTCTGCACGCAGATCTCTATTGAAAATGCGCAAAATCGGTCAAAAGTCACGCCCACAATGGACAAAGATTTATATATTTCTCACAAAAATTGAGCTATGAAGTTGGAATTTAGTATGTATATCTACAATTATTTCATCCATAGGTTTGCCAAAAATGGGCATGGTTGGATAACAGACGCGCCCACAATCAATAAAAACCTATATATCTGGCACAAAAAATTGACCTATGAACTTGAAATTTGTTGTGCATATTTATAGTTATCCTTGCCATCGATGTGCTAAAAATGGGCGTGATCGAATAACAGACGTGCCCAAAAAATTTACAAAAAACCATACCCCACGTAAAACTCAACTTTCAAGCTGATGCTTAATACATACACTATTAGACGCCGTAATCATATACCTCTCACGCCCATATTGCATAGATGTGGAGGGCATTTAAGATTTTTCCCAAGCCAAATGGACTTTTCTTACTTGTTTTTTTTTTGAAATGTATTTCTACTCAACTGTACACTGTACAGCATTGATTTATTATGAGTACCCGCTGTTATGCTGGCATGTTATGAATGCACCATTTCTGACAGATGTTTAAGGTTAAAAAAATTATCCAATCACCTCATTATGATTATAATATGGTAATAATATTCTTGCTGAATATTTTTTATTGTTGTTATAATGTAGAAAGACTCTATAGCAAAGAATGAAATGAAATTTAAACCAAGTAAAAAAAATATATACTTTAGCTGAAATTTTATATATTGATATGCACAAACCATGGGCGTGGCAGATAGGTGATTATGCCCTCTAATGATGTATTATGTATAATAGTGCAAATCGGTAATTGTTGGCGTGTTTGTTATTTGACCCCGCCCATCCTTAGTTGAGATTATTTATGTACGAAATTTTAACTTTATAAACAATATTGCGCAGCTGTTAGATAGATATGTGACCATTGTGGGCGTGACATGTGATCCATTTTGTTCAATTTAAATAAACGATCTGCTTAAGGAAACTTAAAATGTTGGTACAACATTTTGATTCAAAATTTGCAACAGTGTAATTCCAAAAATTAGACAGACATACGGACGAAAGGATGTTTATGGATCGGTCGATATTTTGATGTTGATCAAAAATTTTGAAGCTTTCTCTTGGATGTTACATACCCAGCATATGTGGAGCAGCATACCTGATTTATGCTAAATGGCTACGTCAACCACAAAGAACCCGCTAAACTGAATGAGAAGTCTTGGTATACGCATACAACCCCCAATCTAAATAAATAACTCCACAACAGTATTTTCTAAAGATTACTTTAGCTATGAAAGTCACACATTGTTGGATTGATCATATTCTTTAGGTTTTTGAACTTTAAGATGCAATGTATACGCATAGCTGAGCGTGTTCGGTTTCTTCTCATTACAGAAACACACTTTTATTTAATAATCAATTTTTATGTACAGGTGTATGTACAATATTTGTGATGCCATACAATAAATCCTTACATTGTAATTTTCAAAATTTTAGATAATTCGGTTTAATTAGTATTAATTATTATTTTGTTATGGTCAGAGTTATTTATTTTCGTAGTTAGTGAGTAATTACTTGTACAAGGAAACGTACGTAGATTATGTTTTTCGAAAACCAGATCATTTGTTTCTATGATTTATAATAGTTATGTATAATTATTACTTTGTGACCAATTATCCTGTAACTGTAATAATAGTATGTAGACTGTAGGATAATATATTACAAGGCGGTCCAGAGGTAAGTGTTTTATTATTGTACTGGATTATTGTTTACAATTTAATCAGTGGATGCCCTTTAACTTTAATATAATGTTTGACAAACTTTAGATTGATTGGATCCATATTTTGTTCTTTAAATTTACTTTTTAGTTGATGGACGTACGGACGAAAAATATTATGGTACATTGGTGGCCTAAGTTTTGTCTTGACAATATTTCTATGCTGCAGAACGTGAATTTAAATCCAGCTGGGGACTAAATCTAAAAGTTTTATCAGCTGACATGTAAACTAGTCTAACGCTGGGTGCCAGGACAATCACAGAGTATGTGTTCCGTCGTCTCAAGTTCCGCAATGTCTGTGACAGAAATATCGACTTTATAAGGCCGGTATCGGTATTAAGAGAGCATTGCCCCAAGTAGAGTTCGGTCTTAACTCGTCCCTTTCTAGGGCTACACAGTTCTTTCAGTAGCTCTTTCGTTGCCAAGCACCTAACGAGTGAGACCTTCTTATGTTCTCCCAGTTTCTTTGGCTGTCATAACAAAACCTTCTACAGCTTTGGCCGTCAGTTTGCCTGTCAGATATATACATATATGAGCGATTTGCGTATGCGTCTTCTAAGGCACTCCATCGAGCATGCAACAATTGTATATGTATATGTTTCCGTTTGAAATATAGTGAGGGAGTATCCCTCTAGGATCACTCCATGGTATCCAAAAGCGTAAATGCCGGCCCCTGTTTGCTCCTTATCCAGTTTGAATCAATCATTGTGCCATTTAAATTCCTCTTTAAATTGGACAAAATCGGCCCACAATTGACAAAAACCTATTCCTGTGAATTTTACTCAACTTTATTGTAAAGTGCTTTACATTACTTATGTACAGATGTACATATAAACTATTTAAATAAATTATATTCAATTGTTATGTGTGTCATAAATGGATAGAAACTCTTCAATAGAATGTAGAACATATTTTTTACAACCATCACTTTATGATAAACGAAATACATCAAGTTTATGCCGCTTGATAAATACAGAAAGAGACGATAGGAACTCTATAAACAATTTTAATAATGTCCGTCGTCTGTCCATTGTTGGCACTTTAAAGGTCGTAAAACTGGTGCCATTGAGATGAAATTTTGTAGCATTATTTCAAATTGTAACGTGTAGGGTATTTCATAGTAGTGTTGGTCCACTTTTTACTTGTTTTTATTAGAAGAAAAGCCGTGCAAATTATTAAAAAAGACAATCATTCATTGCAGTGGGAATAAGAATAAAATATTAATTAAAATTTTACAAATATACGCGATGTATGGTGCAACAAACAAGAGGCAACATTACTTAATAATTACTTTTTTTTTTTATTCTGTAATTAATTGAATTCGTTTGTGCATCATAATCAGAAGGGAAGTTTTTCACAAAAAGCGCCTCTTTTTGTCGATTTCGTAACGAATGAACGAACGGACGAACGAAGCTTTAAAAACTTTTATCCGTTTAATGCGGAAAGCATACTTTTAAAATGTTTGTAGTTTGTTATTTACCATTAAATGGTCAATTGTGGTTTTTAGCTGATTTCATTTGTGCACATAAAAATGTATGTAAATAATTGTAAGTTGTTTGTTTTCATGGAATTTTGTGCATATTAAGCCATTAAGCACGTAAACTTAAGAGCAATGCCAATAAGTTTTTATTTATTATGAAGGTACCAGCAACATTTCAAAGTTTTATGAATTTAATCGAAACGTTCAGAATTATGAAACGCCTTGGTTGGTTAAATTGCAGTAGCGCCTAATATCAAAACTTTATATGCTCTTTTTTTCCCTCCACCTCAGTGATGAGGTTATACTAAGTTTGTCATTCTGTTTGCAACACCCAGAAGGAGGCGCCAGACACCCTACAAAGTATATATATTCTTGATCAGCGTCAAAAACTGAGTCGATTTAGACATGTATGTCCGTGTGTCCCTGTGTCCGTCTGTTGTTGGCACTCTCACGGGCGCAAATTTTGAGATATTGAGCTGATTGAAATTTTGCTCAGGCACTTTTAGTTTTTGTACGCAGATCGATATTTGAAATGGGCAAAATCGGTCAAAAACCACGCCTACAATCAACAAAAATCTATTTATCTGCCACAAAAATTGAGCTATAAACTGAAAATTTGGTATGCACATCTATAAATATTAGCTTCATCGATATGCAAAAAATGGGCGTAGTCGGATAAAAGACACGCCCACAATTAAAAAAACCACAATCCACGTAAAAGGACACTTGTATGCTGATTATATTAGACTAATAGAGGGCGAAATATATATATATATATATTTGCCACTCCCACCGTTGTGAAGGTGGAGGGTATTTAAGATTTGGCCTAAGCCAAATTTAGTTTTTTTACTTGTTCATATATAACAACGAGTAAGTACAGGAAATTTCAACCTTAAATACTCTTCATTTCCATATACAAATAGGGGGCGTGGCAAATAGTTGATTACACATCGTAAAAGTGTAAGTGATACGTACCAACTTACACATCACAATATACGCAAAATAAAAAAAATGGTGGGCGGGCCAGGCCCATTTTTTGTATATCGATAGCAATGACAATTATAAATATTTATATCAATTTTCAACTTTACAATGAAATTTTTGTGGCAGATAAATATGTTTTTATCTATTGTGAGCGTGGTCCTTAATCAAATTTTTCCATTTTAAATATTGATCTGTGTGCATAAACTAGAATTATATGTACAAACTTTCACCTTAATATCTCTAGATTTGCAACCGTGAATATGCCAACAACTGGTGAACACACGAACGAATGTATCTAGGTCGACTCAGATTTTGACGCTTATCAAGAAAAGGCCTCTGCAGAGTTTGTGAGATTTCTGGGTGCTGCAAATAGTAAATCTTATGTGGAGGGTATAAAAAACTATTAAAAGCCGAAATTTATAAAAAATGAATCGATTATTATCGCTACATACAACTTATCGATATTGATTATTGTGTTAAATTGTTAGGGTCCACAATTTCTAGTTTAGTTATTTATAACGAAGGTTATCGACAATTATTGATAAATACAACTTATCGATATAGACAAATTATCGCTAATTATCGGTCCTAAATACTCAGATCATATCACAGCGTGGCTGGAACCCGATTACGCCCCCTGAACAGATCGAATTATGCGCCAAATAGTGCGTTGTCTGTTATGAGATGCTTTTTTTGTTTTCTTCTAATGTGATCTTTAATGATATGGCGATTGTAAAATATTGTTAAAAATAATCTCACTTCGAAATTCGTTTCTAATTCTTCAGTTATTTTCTGAATTCTCTTATTTACGGAAAAAAAAGCACAAAATATGAGCGGGTATAAACATATAAATACACCTAGTTTAATATGTAGCTAGAGACGCACATACATGGCACATTATAAAGCATTCATACCATTCAGATTATCAGCATTCATTCATAACACAAGCTGTTGTATGAGTGCATGTGTGTACTATATTTTTTCATACCTGTATACAAAACTGAAGTCTCTCTCCCCCTCTATCCCATACATTCCATTCATGGATATAACATACTATATTGTGGAAGAAGCTGTTTTCCAGCTGTATGATTTCATGCAATAATCGCTTTTATGGTATCAGCAGAAAATGACATGAAAATGATTTCCTACAAACATACTTACTCATTATACACATGCACACACACCTATACATAAATATATACACATATATATATATAGCATATAAATATGTATACAATGCCACCAAATGAACATACACATGCACATACACACGTACATACTACTTATGCTTCTACTCTCATCATATAGTAATTGCCAGAAGCCAATTTTATAAATGGTCTGGCAAAAATAAAGAACAAGAGATGTGTGCCGTATGATATGAAAGACGAAGCATATACAAAAGGAAGAACAAGAACGGTAATAATCAATTTAAAAAAAACTAAAGTGTGATGGAGATACAATATAAGAGCTGCAGGTACATACATTCTCTTTGATTAACAGTAAAATTTTAATGCAATTTTTGGCAACTGTGTAGCAAGCAAGCAAGCTGGTAGAGAGTCAATCAGTCAGTCAGGCATGAAAGTTATTATGATTGCTTTCTACCACTAAAAATCAATTGAATAATAGTACCAAAGTGGTAATTGAGTATAATTATGGTAAGAGGAAAAAAAAAAACAAAAACCAAAAATTGCAAAAATTCACTAAAAAAAAAAAGAAACGTTAACCAAACGTCTGATCATATAACAAATTGATGGCAATTAAATTGAAAATTCAATCTGCGGCTCTGGCACTCATGTTAAGCTGTCCTCTAGTAACCAACACCAACACCAACACCAACACCAACACCAACACCAATACCAACACCAACGCTACCACCACCAACAACAACAACAACAACAACAACAACATTGTTTAAATATAAGCAGTTAATCTACCATAAAGCTGTAGTATTAACTTCTGTTACCAGCATGTATTCATACAATATGCGCAAACATACTAACACATATACACATGCACACACACATGGTTTCGACTTTTTCTGATAATAGCCTAAAAAAGAAGCACTTACCTACATATACTCTACCATAAGAAACATTGCACGAGAGAGTGAAACGGAGAGGGTAACGAAAACACATTACCATAGAGAGATAAGAGCAGAGTACGTTTTTTATTAGCCTCATTTATCATAGATAGGAGACAAACAAGCCTTTTCCTTTCCTTTGCAAGGTTTTTGTGTGGTTAGATGCTGTTGTTTTTGGATTTTTGTTCTTGTTTTTTTGTTTTGTTTTTTTGTTACGGTCAGTTTTACTCACTCCACTCCTTTAAAACATTCATGCTATAACCCTAGATTAAGGTGAAGAGTCTTGTGTGGTCGTTCGAGAGGAGCAGAGAATGAAAAATTGAACAAAATCGTTTTTGTTTAACAACAATTTTGTAAATTGATAAGAATTTGGCAAAATCAGGTGAAAAATTGTGTGCCTGTATGTGTGTGTGTTTGCGTATATGGTATAAGAAAGATTTTTGTGGAGGATGGCAAAGCATTTGAAAAGTGATGTTTTGGAAGAACTTTTATTATATACCATTAAAATGAATGAGAATGAGAATGAGAAAGATACCAAATATTTTTCACCAATTTTATTGATCTTTTTAAAATATTGCGTTTGTTGTAAATGTTTTTTGGACGCTTTTTGTTTTTTACCTACATACTGATTATTACTCCAACACGATAGTACAAAAAATTAAAGCCTTTATAGGGATGTCGACAATAATTTGAAAAAGAAAATAAGTAAGGAAACTAAATTTGACTTAAGCCAAATCTTAAATAACCTCTACATTTAGATATAAGTAGTGGGCGTGGCAGGGATATGATTATACAGTGCATGTATTACGCATCAATTTGCAAGTCCAGTTTTATGGTTTTTTGTAATAAACACTATCATCCGATCATGACTGCGTTCAAAAACTTAACGTATCTGTAAAAAAATTTCAGCTAAATATTTTAAATTTTTCGCCCGTGAGAATGCCAACAACAGACGATCACACAGACGTACATTTCTAGATCGATTCAGTTTTTGATGCCGATCAAGAATATTTATATTTTGTGGGGTCTCTGATGCCTCCTTGTGGATGTTGCAAACGGAATGACAAACTTAGTATACTGTCCATCTTTTGTGGAGAGTATAAAAAGCATTATTAATAATTATTGAAAAAAATATCGATTGATTTGTACAAAATATCGATAAAAATTCATAATTTTTTATCGATAAGAAAAATATCATCAATTATTATAGATAAATTAGCTGTTCAAGTATACAAATTGTTATTGATTAAAGTTCTGTCATTTCCTAAAAAAAAAATGAAATCTACAATTTTTAGCAATAAAATTTCTATTTTTTCGATTATTATAATTATCGGAATTGTTAATTTTTAACCAAAATTAATCGTTATCGATTAATTTTCTTATAAAAATCATCATCTTTTTTACAACCATCCAAATTATTAACGTTTAAATGGAATGGAACATAATTAGTAATATATATATCGATAATCGATAAAGTTCGATAAATGCATATACTTATTATTAATAAGCAATATATTGTACTGAGTATCGAATAAAAGTATTGAACGCCGTATGCGAAAGCTCGCTTACTTTTATACTTTTATATAACATTTGTTTTTGTAATTCCTACTTCAGTCCAAAACTCAAGTACTTTTACGGAAAATTTTCCAAATCATTTACTTTTAATTTGAATTTAAAACCTTTCCTTAGTATTTTGGCATAACTGCGCGCCACTACTAGCAAACAAAAACAACAACAACAACAACAACAACAACGCCATAAGTTAAGTTTTCTTTTTTGTTGAAATAAAAACCAACAAAAAACAAACAAATCCGCTTGAAAAAAAAAAAAAAAAAACAGCAAAAGTGAGAGAAAAAGTGAAACGAAATGTAGGAGTTTATTTAACATTAAGTGTTTTTGGCAATGAATACAATGAATGCACACCACATACACACACACAAGTATTATACATAAGTTGTTCTACATACAAGAACATTAAATTATTTAAGAAAAAAAAAAAAACAAGTGAAAAAGTTGTATTTGGCTCAGACCAAATCTTGAATACCCGTGGTGGGTATATTAGATCAGTTACATAAAATGAGTTATGGGCGTGGTTTTAAAGTAGTTTTTATGTGAAATATTGAACTCGTGTTATTATCATTTTTTTTCAAAAAAACGAATTGTTAATATTTTCTGGTGGGCGTGGCCGAAACTCCTTATTCTTGAAGGATCATCCTATAAGGATTATGTGTGTCAAATTGAATTCTTTTAGTCTATTACAGTTTTTTAATGGTACGAAAAAAAACACTTAAGAAAGAACATAAAAAACTGGCGTTTCTTTAATTTTTCTTTAATTGTAGAAGCGTTCTCCAATTAATTTTGCCCAAATTCAATACCAACTCGGGTACATAAAGTATCAATTTTTCTGCCTAATTTGGAATTAATATCTTAACTTTTGCGACCAGAAGAATGTTTTCCACAGATAGACACACAGACGGAGAGACAGACATGGTTAAATCGATTCAGAATTTGATGCTAAACAAGAACGTATGTACTGCGTCGTTTTCGTACAGGGTATTACAAACATTTGGACAAAGCGAGTATATCGCGGTAGTGGATATAAAAGCAAGAACTTAACTTTTAAAGGCTTCTTAAAGTTAGAGAGAGTGAGAGCCACTTTATATTGAGTGTGTGCAAATGTATAAAGAAGAGTTTTTTTTTGTTCCTGGCAAAGAATCAAATTTGTACTTTAGTATCATAATAAGGCACTATTTGTCAAAAAAAATGACAAGTAGCGTTAGGATGGCAAGATTATTGGAGACTTCACATGTTGTTATTGTTGTAGTTGTTGTTGTTAAGGTGATTGCTATATAAAAAAGTAAAATTTTCTTCTTTTTTTAATTGAGAATAAAATGAAATTTTTATGAAAAAGTAATCAACTAACAAATAGACTTATGGACACATGCACGCACACGTGAATGTTCATATTTATACACGCATTCAATTCATTGAACATCAATTATTAATGCTGTAAGCATAGCAAAGGATTCAAGTACAATACATGTGAGACTATTAATTTTTATTTTGGAACCAAAAAAAGCGAATAATTCTAATCAATATTCATTAGCACAGAGCTACAAAATTCGATAGTTATTATTAGTTATATGATCGATAATTTATCGTAATTAATTTATATTACGACATGTGTTTTTAATGTGATTTTCATAATAAAAATATATATCAATGATTAAATTAATTATGGACAATTAATTATAATTATTATGTAATCGAAACTTATCGAAAATTGCCGATAACTACTTTCGATAATTATCGATAATTAATGTCGATATTTGTTATTAAAAATTATAAATAATTACGATCGAAAATTATTGTTATTAATAATTATGATCCGAAATTATTGATAATTATGGCCGGAAATTATTATTATCGAAAATTATCGACAATTATCGAACATTATCAATAATTATTATTTTATCGAAAAATGTCGATAATTATTATAATTATTTTACCTTAAGTGGTTTCCTTCTATATTCCAACGGTATTTGTTAATAACAAAATATTTCATTTCATTAGTATTGATATGTAAAATATCGATTAGAATTATCGATATTTGAAGTTATTTCAATAATTTCGCCTCCACCTCAGTGATGAGGTTATACTTAGTTTGTTCTTCCGTTTGCAACATCCAGAAGGAGGCGTTAGAGACCCTACAAAGTATATATATTCTTGATCAGCGTTAAAAACTGAGTCGATTTAGACATGTATGTCCGTGTGTCCGTGTGTCTGTCTGTTGTTGGCACTCTCACGGGCGCAAATTTTGAGATATTGAGGTGATTGAAATTTTGTACAGTCTTTGCACGCAGATCGCTATTTAAAATGGTCAAAATCGGTCAAAAACCACGCCCACAATCAACAAAAATCTATTTATCTGCCACAAAAATTGAGCTATAAACTGAAAATTAGCTTCATCGATATGCCAAAAATGGGCGTATTCGGATTAAAGACACGCCCACAATTAATAAAAATCTTTATATCTGCCACACAAGTTGACCTAGGAACTTGACATTAGTACGCTTATACATAGTTATATCATCTACTGATGTGCCAAAAATGAGCGTGATCTAATTACAGACACGCCCACAATCGACATAAATCTATATATCTGCCACATAAGTTGACCAAGGAACTTAAAATTTGGTACGCTTATACATAGTTATCCAATTATGTGACGTACAAAAAATGGGCGTGGTTGGATAATAGACACGCCCACAATATACAAAAATCATATTCAACGTAAAAGTAGACTTGCAAGCTGATACGTAATACGTACAATATTAGAAGGCGCAATATATATATATATATGTTTGCCACGGCCATCGTTGTTGCCCAGATTTGGCCAAAGCCAAATTTAGTTTTCTTACTTGTTTTCAACTATATTATAAACATTTTCTTTTATTATTAATTAAGCATAATATTTACGAATATGTAAAAAAAATTAATTTTTATTTTGAGATCATATGTTAAATACCCTCTCGCGGGCGTGTCATAATAAACTATATGCCTGCAAATATTTTATTTATTACATAACAACTTGTAAGAGGGATTCTGTGTAAAAAAAAATTGTAAACTTTTCTGAACGTGTTTTCTTTTATCCAACCCCGCCCAATTTCGGATAAGCTACTTTTCTATATACATGTAGTGGCCGAACGTTCCTCGTCTGTTTAGCGTTTTGCAACAGTTTATATATTGCCAGCAAATGCTTTCAATTCACGGCGAACCTTATGCACGAATGATCGGGTGCAACTGAGAAGTTTACGGATTTCTAAATTGGTGTGTTTCGCGAATATAGCGACGGTAACTGCAGGTCTCTTTATTTCTTGCATTATTTTATAGTCCTCCATTGATGATCTGACAAGAAAAAAACCTACAAAATCCTTCTCCAGAAATTACATTCATATAAACGAGTGTCTGCAAATACTGTATGCACCCTTATCTTCAATCATCATCTTATGTACCCTCCACAAAAATGCGAACGCTTTATTAGTGTTATTGTTGTAGTCCTTAGAATAATCACATGATATGTTAAAGCTGTCACACTTACAATCGATCATACAACGGAGAGTGATAGCTTTAAAATAATTTATGCAACAACAACGAGAACAGATATGCAAACGGATTATAGTTATTTAAGTACGCATGATACATAAAAAAAAACAACAATAATAATAACAACAACAACAACAATAATATCAATAATTATAATAACACAAAAAATTTATCGAAAATGACTATTTTGTACAAATCACCCATTAAATTAAATAAATGTGTACATAAATAGTAAAGTGCATACACGCATGCACACATACAAATATGGACGAATTATTGTACATCCACATATGTTTATATGTATGTGCCTTTGAATTTGAATTTAAATAAATTATAAAACGCATACCAACCAAATTCAATTATTTTCGTTTTGTTGCCTGAATAATAACTCATAAATAATTTGTAGTGGTAGCAGTAGTTCATGCACAATGCAATATATACATATAAATATGGTTTTTCTATTGAATTTCATATGTATAATTGTTGTTCTGTGTTGTTGTTGTTACAACATTTTCACCAAAAATTTCTGCAAACATTTCATTGTTTCTTTCTTGCTGTTTTCACTTATTCTATTTAATGATTAGTTTGTATTAAATGCATTCACTAATGTGTGCGTAGCATGTGTGCATTGCCATGTGTGCGTGTGCGTGTGTGTGTGTGTGTATAATTATAAATATGTGTGTTCGTTTATGGTATTGAAATGCTTCTCTCAACAAAAACCCAGGCATTAAATTGATTTATTGTGCTAGTAAACTATAAAACAAAATGTGTTTAAATTGTTTTATTAAATTTTTTTCTCTCTTATAAATACGAATAAATTTTATGTACAAAACAATACTTTTTCTTGCAATGATTTATATATAAATATGTATATATGTTTTTTTTAGAAAATATATTCAAAGTTAATGTTTTAAAGCAGCAAAAATATTGCATAATTTTAATAAAAGTAATAAAGTAAGCAAACGAGTTTTTAATGTGATAAATGATATTTTAAGCATACGAACAAGCAAACATGAACCTGTACAAAAAAAAAATAGGTGGAAAAAATATATGCACATACGAAAAAAAAAGAACATGTATGAGGTTTCGTCTTAAATAAGTCTGCTCATCTATATATAAATAGTGGGCGTGACCGATAATTAATTAAATAAACTAATCATCTACAGGGGATCGACAAAATAATATGAACACCACGCAATATAATGCAAACCATCCCCGGCAGTTCCGCGGGGGGATGGTTAACGCTGAGAGGTGAGTATTTTTATATATAAGGGTGAAGCCAGATTCAGCCTTTTATATAAGTCGTGCATGCCAACAGTGCGGTTGTCTGTTGGTATCCCTGAGATTTCACACCACGCGGTCTCATACCAAGAAAAAAGAAGAATTGAACGAAATATTTTTATACAATTTTTGTAACGATTTTTGTCGATTGGGCGTGCCTCTTAAAAACCCAGATTTACAACCACAAAAAGCCAATAAGAGACGGACGGTTTTATATCTAGATGGACTCAGATTATTTGCAGCTCAAAAATATAAATTCTTTTTAGGATCTCTGACGTCTTCTCCTAAGTATTTCATACAGAATGGCAAACTTGCTATACCCTCATCACTAAGGTGGATGGCGAGTAATGAGTAAATTTCGAATCATTTTGTATATTTATTAAGAAGCCTATTAATTGAAGCTTATGTTCTATGCGATATCATTAACGTTCGTCCGTCTACTTCAAGCCACCCCATATATAATTTTTTGTTCATGTTCTATTAAGTACAGTGAAGAGTAATAATCGTTGTAGCTGTAGCAGTAGCACCACTAATGTTTGGCTGTTAAATACTTACACTAACACTTGACTAATAATTGCTATTGCTTTTCTTTCTATTTTATAACAATTTTTAACTAAACCAGCCAAACAGTGGTGGCCACAAATTAATGAAAAAGGAGATGAAGAAAAAAGCAAACAACAATATAACACCAGCAAGTACCCGGTAGCCCTTAAATATGTTAAAATCTTCAATTAGAGCCAAAAACAGAAACTGGACACAGGATGGAAAACGACAGAAACGGAGTGAAAGAGAGAGAGAGAGAGAGAGAGAGGGAGATGGTGAGGGGACGCTTCCTTTCTTTATCTTCATCGTATTATTATACTAAGCGGAAGTGTTTTATGTATTATTAACATACACATACACATACATATAAACACATACACATACATATATATATATATTAAATGCAATGCTTGCCTATACATGCATACACACACACACATGTACACGCAAAACATTAATGCCTTTTAAGAGGATTTTAGCATGTACTCATAATTTATTGACACACTTAAATACGAACACAATACACAAGACTTCAGCTTGAACAGTGTTGTTGGTTCAAGTAAATAAAACAATGTTACATGCATATATTTTTACATATATTGTGCATGCATATGTCAGAATATGGGTAACAATAACACGCTCAAGGGTTATATGTTACGTTAAGTATTACGAGAACGTCTATGTAGTATTTTTATAGGAGGATAAAGGAATATCCAGTTGGCTTAAATGTTTTTTATACCCTTCACTTCACCTTGGTTATGGCGGGTATACTAAGTTTGCCATTCCGTTTGCATCACCCAGAGAAAACCTTGGGAGGCTACACAAAGTGTAGCAGCATGAAAATCTGAAAGAAGTTTGTCCGTGTTTTAGTTGTTGGAACAGCCGCCTACATTCGCAAATTTTGATACGTCACGCTGAAATTTTGTACAAACATTTCTAGTATCTGACAAAATCGGCCAAATGCCACACGCACAATAAAAAAATATTCATATAAATTGAAACTTAGTGCCATCTGGGAATTGGAAATTTGTGATACCATCTTCTTTTTAATATATCTTCCGAACGGTTGGTCCAATTTCTATTATTTATATACCGTCGGAATGTACAAATCATGCAATAATTTTTCTTTTCTTTGAAATCGAAATTTACTATACTTGCATCGAAACATATAACCATGAGAGTTCCAACAAAAACGCCTAGAAAATCATACAGACAAACAGATGAGCTAATCCCGATTTTCTGTTGGTGCAGATCAGGAATATATAGTTCTTTGGGGTGTGACGCAATCCCTTCGGGCATTTACAAATGTTTGAACAAAACCAATATACCCCCAAAAATCATCATGTGATGGTGGGTATATATAAAACATTTGCGGCCTCCTTTACTGACTAATTTAACGCCTACAAGCTTCCTCACTTATGTCGAACTAAAGACCCACTAAGTCTAAATAGGAAATCGATCTCTGCGGTAGTAGGAGTCCTAACGGGGCATTGTCTCATAGACCATATGGCCAGCAGATAAGGTGTCCCGTATAACGATTTCTGTAGAAGCTGCAGGGACGGGGAAGAGGTGGAAACTGTGGAGCACCTGCTGTGTGAATGCCCGGCCCTACAGGGAAAACGACACAAAACACTTGGAGTCAGATTATAGGGTCACTAGCGGATGCCAACATTTTCGACTTTAAACGTTTTATAGTCGCCTCCGGGTGGCTAAACTGTACTCTGTGTTACGTTTCGTCGGGTAACACAATGGGCCTACTTGTTGGCCTAGGTGAAGCGCCTTCACAAGCGCACACCCGACCAACCTAACCTACCCTATGTCGTTAAAATCGTTTAAAATTTGACAAAAGTTTTTAGAAAACAATTTTTTAAAGTTTTCCAAATTTTTTCTCTTTATTATAAATATTTATAATACTTACCAAAAAATAAATCAAAAACAACAACAACAAATGTACCAAAAAAGTTTTTAATAAGAGATGAGAAGCCCAGAAAACTGAAGGAGGGAGCGGTAAAAGCTTTTAAAATAAATTCCTTACGTTGAGAATTAATTAATAACTTGGCGATGGAGGGGGCCAGAGAGTGAGAGAGAAGGAGAAGGAATAAGAAAGGGCTTCAACTTTTTCAATTTTTCGATTTTGGTTTTTGTGCTTATTGTTGTAAATTAGCTTCGAACAATTACCGAAAATGAAACTTTCATCAACTTACATTAACGAGAGGATAGCACAAGTACTTTGTTAACTCCACACACACACACACACACACACACACACACACACACACACACACGCATGAAAGTGAAATTTGTTTTATTTCGTAGCTCACAAAAGCTGTTGAAAACATTTATGGTGGTGAAGCGTAAATGAGATAAGATGAGAAACAACAACAACAACAATGATAGCAGCAAGAAAAAATCAATCAGACTGGAAAAATAATGCGTAAAAAATTAAATTTGGTTGAGGCGAAAACTGAAATATCCTCTACCTTCCTATTGAAATAGTGGGCGTGACATATGCATTCTTACTCTCTCTAATAGTAATGTATTATGTATCAGCTAGCAAGTCGAGTTTTACGATAAGAAAAAGTCTTCTGTAAATTGTGGGTGTATACATTATCCGGCCACGCCCATTTTTATCACATCCAAGAATGGTATAATTACAAATATTAAATTTCATTCTAATAGCTCAATGTTTGTGGCAGATAAATAGATAATAGATTTAGTCGATTGTGGGCGTGGCTCTTGACCAATTTTGCTTAATTTAAATATCGATTTATGTACGGAAAGTAGAAGTGTCTGGAAAAAATTTGAGCTCAATATGTCAAAATTTACAATCGTGACCGTGGCAATAACAGACGGACACACGGACATACATGTTTAGACCGACACAGTTATTGATGCTCACTTTGATGCCGTCTTCTGGGTGTTGCAAATGGAATCGTAAGCCCTTTTTATGTTGAGTATATGTATGAACAAGGAAGAGAGGGAGAGAGGTATATATTGTCGCCCTACACACTTAACTGATGGGTGGAAGAAACCGATTAACTTAAATTTCAACTTTTTTTGAATGAATTAAAAGAGGATTTGCAACAAAAATATCATCAAATGCCTAATTGAACAAACAATTATCTCTCAGTTGCTGGCTGGTAATAGATTTTATTGGTAAATAATGCCATTTTCGGTTAGCCACTATATTGGTAGATAACATGCATGTAGGTAAGTACATGTGTATATGTCATGTACATATACATCATTTGTTTGCATGCCATATAAAGTTTATAATCATCCGTAGTAGTAGAGAAGAACATCCATTAAATGCTTGTTAAGCATTACAATGGCAAACCACAATTTGTAGTTTTTGGCTAATCGCATACTTACACACACACACACCCACACAAGTATAAAATAACTATTTATCAAATATAGTTCATAATAAATAACACACACACACACACACATGTAAATATTTAGGTGATGCCATGATTTTAATTGAATATATTTTCAATAATTAATTTAACTTTCTGGTAGAAATACCCAATAACAAATATATATTTTGACAATATTGTGTGTATATGTGTGTGTGTGTGTGTTTATGTATTTGAAGCTCAGATGTTTTCTGTTCGATTTATAAAGGAATTAAGCAAGTTGTGCTGTTAGCTCAGCTGAGTGTTTGGCTTAGTCGGTCACTTTGATTAGATTTTTGCAACAATGTGGTAAAAGTAAAGTAAAGCTCCTCCTTAAGGCACACGCTTTGACACTTTCTAATGCTTATTATTAATATCTTTGTGTTTACTAAATTTCTTACATCCAATATTAATAGAATTTTGCCTCTTAAGCAATGACTTGAACTGTTGGTTAATTTTAGTACAAGACCCACAAGTTGTCAGAAACTTTGCAAAGTATATAAATTCTTGATCAGACCGTGTGTCTGTCCGTTGTTTTAAGATTTTCAACTGGCATTTTGTAGGTAAATACAATTCTAGTTTTTGGCTTGCAAGCCTCCAATAGAATTGAGAAACATCGGCGGAAAGTCACGCCCATAATGGACAAAAATCGATCGATATCAGTCCCAAAAATTAAGCTACAAAATTAAAATGTAAACTTATTGAACTTGACCATGCAAGAAAGTGGGCATGGCCGAATATGTCGAAGTTATATGCATTATATGGAGAGAGTAGGTAAGATTTGATCTGTGAGTCAAATTAAGTTTTATTATTTAATTATTATGCCCTCCACATTATCGTGGAGTAGTAATCTAAGTTCAGTATTCCATTAGAAACGACTAGATCAACGTCTTAAACACTCCATAAACTATATATCATATATATTCCTAAACGTTATGAAAATATCAAATATTCACTCAGAGTTTTATTTCATTAAGCGAATTAGATTAAGAGACACGCCTACCTTTACGAAACTAGAGAGCCACTACAAAGCCGTAAAACTACATGTATTTGATAAAAATGGGCTTTACAAGACAGTAGCCACCCGCGCTATAGAAAAGGATATATTAAGTGTGTGTGAATGTTTGCAAATGCCACACCCACCTTCAATTACATCGATCGATGAAAACATGTAATGGTTCAAAGAAGATTGTACTTAACCTAGTTGGTTGGTATGCTAACATTTAAATTTCAATTGCATTCAGTTTTCAGTCATCGATACGAAATATGTATAAAATATGAAGAACAAGCAATAACTGCAATAACTGCAACAACAACAACAACAACAACAACAACAACAACAACAACAATTCTTGACATATAACATACACATGTCTTTAAATGATGACAAATATCTTACAAAAGCATGTAAAGATGATGATTTTCAAACTCTTCCAAAATACCACAAAATGCGTCGAAAATTTGTTATGAGTGGAATTACTGTTGGCAACACTTGCTTATGCTTGTTAGTTACACACACACACACACACACACACACAAGCACACACAGGAACGATATTAACACTTTAGTTAAAAGAACAGACATTTGACATTCACTTTCTCTTTACTGAGTCTTTTCAACGTTTTTCTTCTTTTTATTTTTCTTGTTCTTCTTTTTAACAATTGCCGCATTTAACTTTGTGAAAGTTTTCCTTTTTTCCTTTACTCCCTGTTCATTCCATTTCTCTTCTCCCTCTTTCCTTGTTTGTAGTTTCAATACAGAGTTTTGTTGACATTTAATAATATGTATAGAGAATGTCACATTTGACATCAGGCAGTTAAGTTGAAGAGGGAAGGATTGTTGGGGGGTGGGTACGAGGTGAGGGGTGTGTGTAAAAAATGAAAATAAAACATAAATTTATTTTTAAGTGTTAGATTGATAAAGTTTCTCATTGCAAGTGACTTTTGTTTGAACCGACACGTTTTATAGGTAAATAAACGACAAAGGAAAGGTAGTCACGACAAAAGGAAACCCATCTTTAAGTTAAAGTGTAACTAACCAGTTCATTAAAATGAACTTCAACACAAATGTTGAGAAAAAAAAAATAAAAATAAAAATTCAGAAAATTGGGATTCTTTGTGAAGTTTTTTAGAAATCATCATAATAAGGGTATCTTTCAAAAACAGGCAGTTTAAAAAAATACATTTTTATACAAACAAAAAAACTAAATGTAGCTTAGGCCAAATCTTAAATACCCTACACACCATGGGTGTGGCAGGATATCTGACTTATTCATCCGTAAACTAATTATGAATTTGTGCAGAAAATTTCAAACTCCTAGATTCATTTTTGTCAGAAATGTTTACCTATTATAGGCGTGGCCCTTGACTGCTTTCATCCCAATTAAATAGCAACATTCCCAAGGATTGTTTGTATTCAATTTTAAGGTTTGTCCATTATGAACGCAGCAATGAAGAGGAACGGACGCATGGACATTGTTTAATTGACTCAGAGATTGATAATGATCATAAATACAATATATAAAAATTTTGAGATAAACAATTAAAATTTTGCACGCAAAACGCTTTTTAAATTGGGCAAAATCGGCCATGAACCACGCCCACAATCGATAAAAATCTATTTATCTTCTACAAAAATTAAGTTGAAAATTATTAAGCATTTTTACAATTATCGCATCAACCAATGTACCAAAAAGCGGCGTGATCGTTATAGATACACGCCCACAATTACAAAAAAAAAAAATTAAATAATCTTAAAACTCATCTTGCAAGATCTTACATAACAGATAATGCACTGTCTGCCACGTCTACTGTTTGTATATACATGTGCAGGGTGTTTTAAGATTTGGTCTAAGCCAAATGTTTGGTTTGTTTTAGTTTTTTACATTTGTTTGCTTTGAAACCAATTAAAAGTACATTTATCTTTTGTCCAGACTTTTGCTACCCAGAGAAAACCGAAAACTAGAAACAAAGTCACATTAGACACACACAAGGTAAAACTTAAAGATAAAGATAAAGAGAGAGAGAGAGTGAGAGGACGGAATAGAAAGTAAATACAATAAAAAAAGTGGATAAGAAACACCAGTATATGTAACCAAACGAAACGCCAACACTTATCACAACCTCAGGCCAATGCATGTTATGCAAATATTTTCAGATATTTTATCACCAGCATGTAGCAGCATAGAGGAGAACTCTTCAAAACTTGGATTCATTTGTTTTTTTTTGGTTTTGTTTTCTTTTTATATATTCGTGCATATGTTATTTAGAAGTTGTTAATGTTGGTTTTTGGTTATGTGTGTGTGTGTGTGATGGTATAAAATAAAAATTTAAAACCTATTTACATACATATGTGAAGATAAACGAGAAGTAGAGCTTGTAGTGGACAAGCAAAATTTAAAAATTTAAGAAGAAAAATTACTTGGACTGAGAATTAATAAATAAATGATTAATATATTAAATAAAAGAAGAAGAAGACAATAATATAACATTTTTCAAACGATAAGTATGAAGTATGTATATTGAGAGTGTTGGCAAGGAAAGGGAGCAAATTAATATTGAGTCGTTTTCTTACATTTTACGCACACTGCATTTTACTCCTGCCCTACATTAGATATATTTCGTATTACGGGCGCAACCTCGCCCATTTTGTTATGTTAACGCATAACTAAGCTTAAATTTTTTCGGTCCTAAGAGATCAATAACAATCAATTATAGGCGTGGCATTTAATGTTTATATCTCAAGTTTGTGAGCAATCAATAGTGCCAACAATATGAGACAGATTCACACACATAGACATACTGATTGTCATAAATTTTGCTGCAGGTTAAGAATGTAAATAGTGTGTAGGAACCTTGCAGGTCGTCCTTTGCCAGTGAAAAGTTAAAAGCATAACAAATAAGCCAAAGAAGTGTATAAAGTAAATGAAGGTTAATCTTTAATGTGGAGGGTATATACAAAAATTGGGTGTGGCATCTTTCGTAAATTATGGGCTGGACATACATCGATGTCTAAAAGTCAGGGTCTCCGAGGATTACTTCTTCTGAATGTTGAAACCGGAGTAGCAAACTTAATACACGCTCATTACTAAGGTGCAGGGTATTTCACTCGAGATCTCTTCCATTTGCCACATTAGTCATTTAAAAAATAAATACAAATATTTTGATGAAAGCAATTTTTACCACAACCGAATGAAAAGGAAAATCTGGTCATGATTTATCTACCACAATAAAGCTTACTCACTGTTCTATATACATGGGCAGTGCAGAGACGCTGTCGTTGTTCAATATGCATGACACACAAATTGCAAAACCTTCAGCACCAAAACAGTATATGTTCGGTTGGTTGTTTGGTTCGTTGGTTGGTTGTCACCTCGTCTAAATAAACACACCGTAATATCATTGTAATTACAGAGTCAGAGTAAAATGCACAATAGAGAGATTGTATTTAGTGTGTGTGTGTGTGTGTGCATGTGTGTTTGTGTGTAGCTTAGCCTATGCAAACCATCTAAACGTAAGAGGATAAAGCCGCACACATACACATAGTCAATAGGCACACATACGGGGGTTAGCCGGTAATAGGAAACCGAAACAAAACAAACCATTCTAAAACTATCGGTTTACGTTTACGGGCAAAACATCTGTCATTTAAATACTATTCTAAAGTAGGTGCATAGAATGCTTACGGAAGACAGAGAGAGAACAAAAGAGAGAGAGAGAGAGAGAGAGAATGAGACATTTACAAATTAGCCTGCTAGCCGACACAAAATATGCAAGAGAGAGAAAGAGGTGCAGTTCTCTGATACAAATCTTATGAAATCCCAAAAGCTATATATCAAAATAACGGAAATGTAAGGAAATTAAAAACGGATGTGAAACATTTTTCAACACCAACCAACTAACCAAACAACACGCAAGCGAATACTTCCCACCAGTTCAAGTGTGCATGTGTGCATTTGTGCTTCTATGCGAATGTGAAGACAACTTATTATTCAAAATTTAATTGAGTCCTCTTTGCATAGCTTTGCTTTCGCTTTGTAGAAGAATTTAATAAATGTAATGCCCTTGTAAACGGCACCAAAAACTGTGCCAATCTAGATATGTTCATCGCGGTGTCCGAATGTCTGTCTACGGTTGGCACTCTCACGGTGAACATTGAGCTGAAACTTTGTGCAGGCACTGCTAGTTTTTGGACATGGATCGGTATTAAAAATTGAAAAAAATCGGTCTGGGGCCACGCCCATAATTGATAAAAATCTATTTATCAAGCACAAAACTAAGCTGTGTGACGTTGAAATTTTTTATAAATATAATTACCTCATCCATCGCTGTGCCAAAAATGGGAGTCGTCGGATTACATAGGCCAGTCCGGTGATATAAGGCAGAAACACACGTAAAACACAATCTACATGATAATGCAGTAAGACAAACACTATTAGAGGACCTGCCACGTCCACCGTTTGTATGTAGATGTGGAAGGTATTTAAGATTTGGCCTGAGCCGGATTTAGTTTATTCACTTGTTCCATTTTATACATGATGATTTACTACTCAGAACGCAGTACAAGCAACTATTTTTTTGAGACTTTAATAAAAAATATATCAAAAATTTTCATTTGTGTGGCTCTTCTTCTCTTCTTATCTCATATATTTTATTTCTATTTATTTTTTTATAAATTACATTTTACTCTATGACCTAATACCGCAACTACAAAGAAGATTATCATGTTACTTGCTGTTGCCGCTTGACGTGTTATTACTCTCTGAACAAATTTCCAAACAGAGTTTAAACGAAAAACAACAACAACAACAACAACAACAAGAAAAAATGAAATAATAATGCACAATTTTTTTTTATTTTATTTAATTTTTTACTCAGCTGGTATTTGTATGTGTTAAGCAAAGTCTATCTGTATCATGTAAAGCCTTAAAGTAGACAAGGAATAATGAATTGTTGATAGAAGAGGGATAGTGAGCGATGGAGGGGGTGGGCCAAAGATGGAAGGACATATGAAAACTGAAATGAAATGAAAATAATATAAAAAATAAAAATAAGTATTATTAATAGCTGATGCGAAAAGGAAGCAAACAAAGAAAAGTAGCTTATATTGTTGCATGAAGAAAATAAACACGAAACAATAATAAGAAATATTAAATAAATTTTATAAGAGGCAATAAGAAAGGGATTTAACGTAATGCTATGGCAATGTAAAAAGTGATACTGCGCTACAAAAACAACAACAACAAAAAAAAGAAAGAAAGAAACAAAAAACAATTTATTGCCCTACATGTTACACATATAGGGGATGGACAAAATAATATAAACATCTGACACATGCACAATATTTATATATTAATGAGGTGTTTACGAAAATAAGGTTTGTTGGCAAATTGTTAGCATGTCTGCTATCGAACCGCGTCATGTTAAGTGAACAAAATTTATACTTCATGGATATATTTTTGTGACTGTGAAAGATTTTTGTTGATTGTGGGCGTGGCATTTGGCCGATTGCGTCCAATACTGCAAATATGTATTTGCAACAAATTTCAGCTCGATATCTCCAAACGTACAACTGTGAGCGTTCCAACAATAGACAGACGGATGCATATGTTAAGGTTGACAAGGTTTGTGGAGTCTGCTGGGCTTCCTTCTGGGCGTTGCAAACGGAATAGCAAACTTAGTAGACACTCTCAACACGAAGGTGGAGGAATGAATTTTTAAAATCAAATTTTTCACACATTTGTTGTCACAGCAATCGCAAACTATTCTGTTCTTTTATTTTTCACTAAACTGCTTAATGGCCACTTCATCCCGATAAAATAGGTTTCAATGCATATTTTTGTAGCACTTTATCTCCAATAATTAAATTATTGCATAGAAAACCTGTTTAAAGTTTTCAAAATAATTCCTTTCACAGTCAATTCATGTTCTACGTGGTACACACCACACATAACTACATTTATCAGGATTTAGTTTTTTATTATTCATTTTTAATCCAAATAAACTGCCACACATGGCCAGTGCATTTGTGTTGTTCATCTAATATACGGTTAGTAAGTCTCCCGTATTTGTATAAAAATGTTAACAAAATATTTGATATGAAAAGAAACAAAACAAAAAAAAATAAAGTAATCTAACGGTGACAACAACACTGCAACTGTAGATGTACCGTACATACTCGTACAATGAATGTGAAAAAAAGATGTAGTTTTAGTTTGTTTAGTTTCTATATTAGTTGCACTTATTTGCTTTAGTTTTTCAACTATGTTGCGAATGGTAGCGGTGGCGGCAAAATGAACCCTTTCTGTTTACTCAGGCGTATTACTGCACGCGTCCAGCTTGAAATTTCATGCATATTGAATGAAATTGTGCGGCAATTCCATGATGTTGTTGTGACGTGATGCGATGTGATGCGACGCGATGTGATGTTGTGTGATGGTTAATATTGATGCTGATACTGATGTTATGCATGTTGAGCATGTTGTACAAATGTTGGGGGATTGAACATTATTATAAAGGTTTTATTTTATTTTATTTAATTTTTTTATATTTTTTTTTTTTTTAATTTTATTTTGTTTTTTATTTATTTATTTAATTTTTACATACGAAGAGAGAAATTGAATTGAATGAAGTTTTTTTTATTTCAACCTTATTTTTAAAGATTTTTTTTTATATAAAATGTAACTAAAAATTTGCTGCACACAAAATGCGTTCTTGGAAGAGCTATGTGTACCAACTAATTGCCAATTGCCGGAAATGTTTACAAGTTAACAAATTTGTTAAAAAATGTATTATAAGTAATACAACCACAACAACAACGGAAACAACAAAAAAGTGATGTTCTTTAACGAAACATTTTAACCACATTTTAACTTGACTCCACCATTCATATACACTCCAACAATAAGGAAAAAACCTCGAATAGCAGCAGACACACACTAACTCATAGAGTGCACAGTTAACACTTAGACAACTTGTTAACTTATGGTAAAGAGCGTTTTTATATGTTATACCTCCGAGTAATGTAATGACAACGTAGACGAGTAACTTATTTTGTTATTGCGTTTGCAAGCAATCAAGGAGGGAAGGCAGGCGTGGCTTCTAAACTTATATGCATCTATTAGCTGTAGCTGTACTCTGTTATATATTTGTTTTTGATAAAAAACTGTTATACTGCTACTGTGTGAAGTGTTATACTGTAAAAGGTTTTGTACTTATTTTGTGTTTGCAAACAATCAAAAAGGGATTAAAGAGCAAGACATGGCATATACACTTAACCTTGTTATTATCTTATAATTTTATGCTATTCTGTTATACGTTTGTTTTTGGTAAAAGTGGTGTTTAAAAAAATTGTTACATTGTTACAAAAGTTTAAAAAAAAAAAAGTTTCAAAACTGTTATACATTAAGAGGAAAACTCAAATTTACCTTCGAGTCTTCCAGCTCTTCTCTGTAAAACTGTTCTAATTATACAGTTATTCATGCCACATTTCATATCAATTTGAAACGTTTTTCAGCCGCATTTTTATACAAACTGTTAGTGTTATAAAATTTTTAAAAATTGTTACTCTGTTGTATAGAGTGGAAAAATATGTTTGTGTGTTTAGCGCTGAATCTTTAACATTTTTTGATTTTAAACTGTTATACAATGTATTTTATAAAAAAAAGTGTTATAAAACCCTTAATCTGTTATAAAATAATGGAAAAACAGTTATATTGTTTTGTAAACTGTTATACTGTAACTCGTAACTTCATATATAAACTATTATACAAATTTTCATATAAAACTATTATTGTTTTATAAACTGTTTTACTGTAACATAACGTCGAATATTGAAATTCTATTGTGTAAAACTGTTATACAGTTGAAATATATCTACAAATTAATTAAATAAAACACTGTTATATAAACTATTATACTGCTGTATTTATCAATACATATTACGCCGAAATCGTAGAGTATATAATATTCATCTTGTATCCAAAAAGGACAAAAAACCTTTTGTTTTGTCTTTTTTGTCAGACACATATGAATACAGTTTTGTTTTCTTTGTATATACTTTGGCAGATGCTTACCATTTCTTTCTTCCGTCTTGTGAATTTTTCGAGAATTTTTATTGTTTTTTCACCGCGATACATATCATTGTTGCTCATATGTCTTAAGATCGTTGCTTGTGTGGTAAGAGCAGCGTGCATCAACACACACAGCTTTAGGCAAATTTTGAGTGTGCGTGCACTAAGCAAAAATGAAAGAAATAAAAAAAAAAAATGAAACACGGAAAAAGTGCAAAATGTATATTACACGAAGAGAACAAAGAGCATTTAAATAGTTTTAAGCAGCTTTATCTCTTTACCAAAAGTATAAAAGTAAAGTATGCATGTATGCCACACAACACATATGCTTGCATTTACATGTTTCTTGAGGAGTGCACGGCAGATAGATAGAAAGAGTAGAATGCGCAAGTTACACAGAAGAGGCTTATTTTTATTATTATTATTGTTGTTATTGTTTTTATGTGGGATTTAAGTTCAAGTGTGCATTACAAGTGTGCAAATGGTGTAGCGTGCATATGGCAGAAACTTTACATAAAGCATTTAGTTGTGTAATGAATAGTAAATACTTTACGAACTGTTGGGGAAAGAGGAGGTGGACGTGGAGGTGTAAAAGGATGAAATATTAATATTGTTATTATTTTTTCTATGGCATCACAAAAGAACTTTTACACAAAGGAAACTGTTTTCTATGTAAATGGTGTACAGTTGCTACACCTTCGCACCTAATTATACTCTCCATATAAGATTTTATTATATATGAGAAGAATAAGAAAGGGCAGAAATCAGATAGTATCAAAAACTTAATCATTCTAGACACATCCACCAGTGTGACCTGCTGTCTGTATAAACAATTTGTGGTCACAAGAATTGAAACCAGCTGAAATGTTATCTAGAAATGTGTGTAAACTGCATCTAAACATATGCTACATTTAGACAATATATCCACGCCCACAATTTACTTACAACTTCCTCTTATTTCGGTGGAGAAGTCAAATCTTGAGGTAAAATATAACAAAAACTTTGATAATCGTTAAAAGAGTTGGAAATTGTATACAAGCTACGCCCTAAAAAAACACAAAAAGGGGTAAAAGATGAGCTACGCAAAACATCGATATTAAAACGATATTTGAAAAACTCCTAATTTCCCGTGAAGATCGGACCGACCTACATTGCTACAGGACGGACCGACAGACATGATTACATCAATCAAAATTGCACTATACGTAATGCCATATACATATATACTTGTGTTGCAAATATTTCTGCCAAAATGGACTTTATTTTGTAAAAATTATTTTGTAGCGCTTGAACCTCATTACACATACACCCGTCCATAAGTCTGCATGTCCTTATGTCCGTCTGTACGTCTGTACGTCTATCCGTCTGTACATCTTTACATCTGTACGTATGTCCGTATGTACGTCTATCCATTCGTACGTCTAGCCGCATCTTTGTATGTCCTTTTCTCCATATGTCCCTCTGTTGATGGAACGTTATGTAGGAGCCCAAGTATTGAAACAAGGAAAATTTTTTACAAATTGTGGCTTAACACAAAATATAACATAGATAATATATTTATTCATAGTGCCAAAATGGCCAAAATGGGCAGGGTCGATTAAGAGACACGCCTACAAAAAATTTATTTGGCGTACATTCGGTTACGTGTGACTTGATGCGCCTAAAGAGGGCCAAGTTAAGTAACTGCCGCGCCCACTGATCACATATTCTTGTGTTTAAGCATTTAAGATGTGCCCTTAGTCCAGTTGAGTTATTTTTACTTGTTTCACCTGACGTATAACATTATTATTATTTCTGTTGTCATCTTAATTAGTGTGTGTGTATGTACGTATCCTTAATTATTTCCCTGACAACAACTTTATCCTCATTTACTTTTACTATGATTCCTTTAAAATTTCATTTTTCTTTCCTTTTTTATCTCTTGGACATTTTTATCATATTCTTAACTACGTTTTTCAAACCATTAAATTACCCACGCACACACCGGCATGGCTACAAATATAGTGGACTCCAAAACCAAATGCAAAACGGAAGCGAAACTCTTTCTGATTCAATGTATATTTATGTGTGTGTGTGTGTGTGTGTGTGTGTGTGCTTGTCTTATTTTTCATGGAACAAAAAATTTTTATGCGAAAAAGAAAAAAAAACTGAAATGCATAAAATTACTGTACGGACATCCGATGATCCGGTAGTGCATAGTTTTACATTTGTAAAAGAACGCACACAGGCAACATGAAAAATGCATAAGCAACGGAGAACAAGAAAAAGAAATCGGATGGGAAAGTTGAAAAGGAAGTGGCAAAAAATAAGTAAGAAACTGAACTATGTGGCAGGTTTCTTAATACATCCGCTCAATCGGTGCTGGTGACAATTGCCGCAAAAGGTAAGAAACTGCATCAAGCACTCTTTGTGGCTAATTTTGTGGTCAACGGCGTTATATATAATTTGGTAAATAAAAAATATGTGTACAATTTTTCTAAATTATTATTTTTTATTTATTAGGTATTGGATCAAATTTTATTAACTGACTCTTTCTTATTCTCTGAGTATTCACGCAAAATTCAGAACAAACTTTTCAACATGGTCACAACATCTCTGACTACTACCACTACTGCACACATAAATGCCTTGCAGTGTATATATTGCAGTATCATGATGGCGTAGCCAATCAAGGATAAACGGATAAATGTCGTATTATTTTCAAATAAAAATAAGAAAAAAATATATTTTGTTTACTTTTAATTAAAACATTTTGTCTCAAGCCTGTTAAAAACGCGTCTAGCAACGTTCATGCACTTTATTATACAGTAGCAAATATAAACTGCAGCTCACTGTCAACTGTATACAGCTACTATATGGAAATTGTATTGTTTAACTAAAAGATAACAGACAGTTTATTGCAGACAACCGAAATTAAAGGCGAAAAATAGGTCGCGTTTAATGGTGTTTCCGAGTGTATGTTATTTAGAATTTAATACTTGAGAGGATTAAATACTAAACATAAATTATCCTTCATAAATTATCCTAAATTACAACAATTTATTAATTTATTATACCCTCCACATAGAATGGATGGTATACTAAGTATGTTATTCCGTTTGCAACATCTAGAAGGAGGCGTCAGAGATCTTACAAAGTATATAATATTCTTGATCAGCATCATAAACTGAATCGACTTAGACATGAATGTCTGTGCGTCCGGTCGTAAATTATGAGATATTGAGCTGCAATTTTCTACAGATACTTCTGGTTTTTACACTCAAATTGCTATTTAAAATGGTCAAATTGGTCAAAATTCACGCCCACAAAAACCTATTTATCTGCCACAAAAAAATTACCTATTAACTTGAAATTTGGTAAAAATAATTTGGTATAAATAATTCGTTCTTCGATGTTTCAAAAATGGGCGCGGTCGAATACCGGGCACATCCACAACCCGATTCCAATAGCGACGTGGCAAAAATGCCTTCTTACAAAAACGACGAGAACTCTCGACCTCTTTTGGCTGTCGACGGTGAAAGCGTGAGGATCAAAGGAGCTGGCTTGGTCTTTAATCTCGCTGCTGTGTACTACAAAATCATGAGTCTTAATTAACAACAACGTAAACTTTAAACAATCCAAGTCATGCAGCAATTCTAGTGAACAACAACGGTGAATATAACGATTTCTTGGTGACAAGTACTCAGAAATCTCCCGGTCAAGGAAAATAACACTGATATGGTGACAAGTACCTATCAGATCGTATACTAGCCACAAGTGAATAATAAAACAACCCCCCCAAAAGGATTCGAGGTGACAGTCCTCGACAAATGACCTGGATGGTAGGATGAGTACTGTTTCGAGTTCCACTTTTGTTGCCAAGTCTACGCGTAATTGTTACGTTCGATGGTGACAAGCCTCGATATAAGAATTAAATATTATTATTACCTCTACTGTGCTACACATACGTTCGTTCCCTACGTTCGATGGTGACAAATGCCTCGAGGGACAAAGAGGAGTGGAGTGCTAGATGGACGTAGTATTTAAGTTAAAGTAAGGAAGTATATTGAAATAATAAACTGGATGGAGATTGAAAAGCGAGCGTTCCCTTATTTACAAATTTATGAGCGAGTCACCCTATAAACCGACGGCTTCAACCCCGGCTAGAAAATATCTCGTTACAATACCATGAATTTGCCTTCTCTTTGGAATAGAGGCACTTGGTTAGGGGCGTTGTTCCTTTACAATTACTGCAAGGTGTTGTTAATACTAATGTTCCCTCACGTACCAGCGGCCACTACGTTTCGATGATGAAGTTGGCCGGTTAAGCTTACTTTATTAACTGTTTCACGGTATTGAAGCTAATGAAGTTAAATTAAATATATAACAGTTTGTGCCCTTGATGATGCTGTGATTGTACTTGAGCTCGTGTGTGTATATATTTGAGATAGCAATAACATGAGTTGAGATTAATCGATTTCATCCGTCAATGGCAGATTTATATGTATAGAGTGACGATTTCTGTGTGACTCTGAACAAAGTTGTGGTGCAGGGCGATATGATGTGGTGTACAAATAAGACTTGAATCCAAATTAAACTGAACCAAATATTCAATACTGAGCAAATAGGAATCTGTGTGAAATGTTTAAGATGGGTTACACACTCACACGTACGTATATTTATATAGCTTACAATTTACATCTGTGTGTATGGAACCATAAGCAAATAAGTAATGGATTCACTTTTATGCACTGAATGAATGAATGAATGAATGAATGAGTGGATGGAATGGATGGAATGGCATGGATTTGGAACTGAATTGAAGAGATGACTGATATGCGAAGGGAAGGGATTACTGCTAAGAGTAAAGTTTGTTGTTATTTTTTCTTTCATTGTGTGTCAAATATATACCCATACACACATACACACACACATCATATGATTGCTGGTTTGTATATGTTAATAAAGGATATACTTTCTATAAATCTTACACACCTCCACATATCCATATTGTGTATGCAGAGATGTGCGTTGTTTTACAACAATCAGTAACAATGTTGGTAAAATTCACCACAACAACTATTCTAATATTTTGGATATTTTAGTAATAGAAAGTTTACAGTTTTAATAGGATTCACAAAAGGAAGTACAGAGAGAGGCGTATAGAGAGTGAAATAGAGAGAGAGAGAGCGAGAAGATAGACAAGGGGTGACAGATGTACGCACGCAATGTAAGCTTAATTGAATTTTATAACCTCAAAAAGTGTTATTCAAAGAGATTATCAAACTAATGTGTACATAAACTGCCACATGTATAATTTATGTATAAGCATACTGATAGCAACAACAACAATAATAAGAACAATACATTTACAAAAATATATAATAATAATACATATATAAAAGACAGAGAGAGAGAGAGGGAGATTACATGAATTTCTTACATTGAAAAAAATATACATGTGCAAGAGTGTGTGTATATATGGATGAATTTCCATGCTAAGAAAGTCAGTTATTCTTAAAAAGATATCAGCATCTAAGCCGTGCTATGATTTTAACGCAAAACTTTTCATTGCCTATTATCCACTATTTATTAATCATATTATCTTTTATCTATTATCTACTATTTATTATCTATTATCTTTTTTTAAGTTTTTATCATGTATTGTTTTTATACCCTCCACATGAAATGGGGGTATACTTAGTTTGTTTTTCCATTTGCAACGCCTAGGAGAAGAAGTCAAAGATTCTACAAAATTTATATAGTCTTGATCAGCATCCTAACCTGAATCGATCTGGACATGTATGTCCATCGGATTGACATATGAACTTGAATTTTGGTAAAAATATTTATTGTGATCCTCTTCATCTATGTGCCAAAAATGGGCATAGTCGGATAACAGACACGCTCACAATTTACAAAAAACTATACTAAACGTAAAAAGTGACTTTCAAGCTGATTCAAACTGATACATATACTATTAGAGGGCGTAATTACGTACCTGCCACATCCACTTTTATAGATGTGGGAGGGATTTAAGATTCGCTTCAAGCCAAATTTAGTGTTCTTATTTGGTTTTTCTATTATCTGTTCATACATATGATGAACAAATGAATAAAATAAGTTAGTAAGACATCAAATTTAAAGTAGCACGTATACACACATACGTACGCACATATACTTAAAGGATTAAAATTAAAGAAAATATTTATCAAGAGCTGCCTAACTTTACACAAATATTTTGCAACTCATGTGTTCGGTGTATTTGTGTAATAGATTAGTTTTCTTCTTTTTTTTCAAAAAATTTCTCTATAAATAGATAGATAGATAGATAGATGGTAAGAATAATATTATTACTCAACACCACATATGCATACGTGGGTGCTTCAAGGCTAGGCTGTGTTGGTGTCATTACATTAAATCAAAGACATTTTTCATTTAAGCTTTTCATGCTGTGTGTGTGTCAGTGTGTTTGTTTACTTAAATACTAAAAAAAGCTCAAGTAACAGTACCATCTGTCAAAATACCAAAAAAGCAAATATTTTTCTTGCATACACGCATACATGTGTATGCATGCATACATGTTTGGTTAAATTTAACGCATAAACAGGCGTTTATGCGTAGAGATGTACTAGAATAAGAAGAAGATGATGTGGAGTTAGTTGGAAATTTTTCATTTTGTGTAAAATGTGTTTTTTTTTTGTGTATTTTTGTCAGTACTTCCAGCGTAACTTAACAATAAAGCGTATGAGTGTTATTTTTCTCTATCGCAGTCACATTTTATATAACAAAATAACTTAAATTTTTTTATTGTTGTTGTTGTTTTTTTATATTTATCAAACTCTTTTGTCTGTCTGTCTATCTGTCTGTCTATTACTTTAGTGCAAATTTTAATTAAAATCTTATCTGAAGCTGAATATTTTTCTACACGCACACTCAGGCACACGAAATACCATTTTAATTAAAATACAACATTGTTAACTTATTGTATGTACTTGCAAGTTGCCAGCCTTGCTAGTCTTAATGGCGTATTTTCAAAACTTTCTGTCACACATTCTCACTTTTTCTGTCTCATTACGTTCACGTTCAACAGCCAGGAAATTTCGAGATTGATTACTACTTCATAATACCGTTTTAAAATCACTCCTTCCACCCTCTTGGCATCTTTAGCTACTTCGGTGCATACAATTCCTTTACCTTGCTTTACATTTTTGTTTAAATTTAGTGGAACAAAAAAAAAAACAAGAAAACTTTGCTTATTTGCGTATTCAACTGAAAGTTTTATTGTAAAAAGTTAAAAATTAAAACTGGCTTAAGTTATATCATACATATACTCCGCGTATCTACACAAAAGGTGGCCGTGGGGACAGGGGGGGGGGGCGAACTGATGCATTGTGTATCAATTTTCAAAAGTCATTATGATTTTATGCACCAAATATGATTTTATGGAAATATGTGTCTATTATCTGACCCCGCCCACTTTTTTACAAAGCCATCTGTAAGCTATTATGTATGTACTAAATTTCATTTTCTTAGTTCGATTTTTGGGGCAGAAAAATAATGTTTTTTCCATTGTGGACGAACCCGCCCACCTTTCTAACTAACAACTGAATCGGCTAATTATAAGTTTTTGTACTAAATTTGAACTTTGCAGTTTTATCTATAACGTTTTGTCCATTATGAACGTGGCTTTCAAACGATTAAACCGAAAATGTCTGTAAAAAATTTCAACTCAAAATTTATGACCAAAACCAGCTAATCGGACATACGGACGGACAAAGATATATTTAAAACTGATCAGAAATATATGTGTATACTTCTTCTAAGTGTTTCAAAGGCAATGTCAAACTAAGCACAGCTCCAATTTAAGTAGAGAGTACGAACATTTATTTATAATTTGAACATAAAAAAATTTGATAAATTTTAAGGCCACGAAAAGATTTAAGTGTAGTAAACAACACCTCTCCGTCTTCTACTTCTTCTTCTTCTTCTACATTTGTTATTAATGTTGTCATATGTTTGTAATACTGACATTTTCTACATTTGCTATCATTTACTTGTCAAGAGCCTTAGTGCTCAAGGTAAAGGATGCCAAAGAGAAATTGAGAATAATAAGGTTAATTCTCTTTTTGTATATAAACATACATACATGCATATATGCATATGTGAAGATATGTATGTAAATTTATTGTATTAGTAAATAGAGCTCAGTTGTATGTAGGTTCATATTCTAAGAACCAATTTTTCACCTTCAGCTTAAGTAACAAGTTTTTCTTCTACTACATGTTGTACTTCAATGGCCATATGAAAACACAAGGAAGCAAACTAAATTTGACTTAGCTCAACCCTTAAATACCCTCCACATATATATACAAAGGGTGGGCGTGGCAGGTATATGATTACACCCTCTAATAATATATGTTTTACGTATCAGCTTGCAAGTCGAGTGTGGCGGCAGTAAGCTGTAAATTGTGGGCGTATTTGTTTAAAAGAGATTTGCGTGCTAAACTATAACTGCCTGTAAAAAATTTCAGCCCAATATCTCCAAATTTACGCCCGTGAGAATGCCAACAACAGGCAGACGCACGGACGTACGGACGTACAGGTCTAAATCGATTCCGATTTTGGTGCTGATAAAAAATAATATATACTTTGTAGGATATCTGACGCCTCCTTTTGGGTGTTGCAAATGCAATTATAAACTTCATGTACCGCCCAGCTTATGTGGAGAAAGAAAAGGCGAAGAAGAATAAGAACAATAAGATATGATTTGCAGTTGAAAGAATATTATATATGAGTATCATAAAATTATTGTAAACATGCACGCAAACATCGCATAAACATACGTACGTACGTATGAAAAGAATATAATACGAGGTTTGCATAAGTAGAGTAGAGGAGTGAGAAAAAAAGAGTGCCAAGAGAAAAAGATGGCATAATGTAGAAATATTAACATAATGTTTGGAATAGAAATACACACATACACACCCAGAGGCAAAACGTAAGACTAAGTAGATGGAGTAGTAAAGGAACGAATAAGTAATCACTCATACTTAGTACAACAACTACAATGAAAATAAAAAATAAAAAATAAAAATGAAAAAACACATTACAGTGTTCAACATGTTCATATACAATAATAATAATAATAATAATAACAACAACAATACTTATAATACAATAATAAAAATGTAAACAATATATAATATTGAGAATAAGAAGAAGAAGAAGAAGAAAATGATAGCGGAAAGAAACAGATTATAGAAAACATCATGCAGCAACACCAACAATAACAATAACAACAACAACACCAACAGCGGTATTAACCAATAAACTCTAAATAAATCGAGAAGGGATAGGATGGAAATTTATATGAAAAATTATTTGCATCCAAAAGCAGGCAGTTCATAAAGATGTGTGCACAGCATCATTGTTTATCATATTTCCCTCTCTCTCTCTCTCTCAGTCTCTCCGTTTTTCTACGTTGTTTGTTTATAAAACACATGATAATGTGTTTGTTATGCACACACTACTTGGTGGAATCAGTGCATATACAAAATTTGTTTGACTTTTCTTATACATATATCATTTAATAAAGGTCATTGTTGTTGCTTGTTGTTGTTTTGTAGTTGTTGTTATTGTTTAGTAATTCACTGCAATATTTTTGATATTCTACAATACAAACACAAGATTTTTATAGAATTGACAATATTTCGTTATTAAGTATATGAAATGACTTTTTTAACAACAACAACAACAACAACAACACCATCAACTTTATGGTCTAAGAAGTTTTCATTGATGAATGAATTCAAAATTATTCGAATAAAAGGTAAAACAAATCCAGGGATATTGCAAAGTATATATATTCTTGATGAACATCAAAATCTTAGTCGATCTGGACATGTATGCCCGTGCGTCCGTGCGTCCGTGCGTCCGCCTGGTGTTGGCATTCTCACGGCCGTACATTTTGAGATATTAAATTGAAATTTTGTACAGATACCTTTACTTTTTGCACGCAGACCGCTACTTAAAATGGACAAAATCGATCAAGAGCCACGCCCACAATCGACAATAATCTGTTTATCTTCTAAAAAAATTGAAATTTGGTTTGCATAATTACAATTAACTTATCCGTTGGTATGCCAAAAATGGGCGTGCTCAGATAACAGACACGCCCACAATCAAACAAAAAACTTTATATCTGCCACAAAAATTCATTTCATTTCATTTCATTTCATTTCATTTCATTTATTTTATTTCAATGACAATTGTAATAAATCTTGTGAAACAATAAATTTTGTCGCCAAATTTCAAAATAACACTTTTTAAATTTTGAACCCTTAAAATTAATAAAAACCCATACTAAACTCTTGCTACTTTTGCCAGCTTATGGTTTTCAACGTAAGCATTCTAATCTTATTTATTGTGCTTGAACATATTGTTGTTGGATATGGTTTAGTAAACAAAACATAAAACACGTTTTTATTTTTCTCACACATATGCACACAACGTAATAACATTTATTTAATTTTTTTTCACCATATTTTTTATTACGTGATGAAGCAAAAGAGAAACGAACAAAAAAAAACAAAAAACACACCCGCAGCATAGCTCCCGTATAATAAACTGTGTGCCTAAAACCAAGCAAATTAAATTTAATGGAAAATTTATGGCGGTTATACGGTAATGGGTCTCGTTAGCCGGCGGTATGTGTTCTCTTATTCCTGCTTGGCTACGCAGCTGACTGCCGTTTGAGTTATAACATATTGCACCGGCTGGGTGGGTGTTTATTTAAATGGATTAACTCGAACCCACTGTGCGGTATGTTTGTACATATAATTTATACATTTGTGATTAGATTGCTGGTGAACGATTATATTTTTAACACCTTAATGTTTTGTTTACATTACGAAACATAACAAACGATGCCGTGCTGTCAATTAATTTCCCATAAAAACAACAAAAGGTATCTTTTTAATGTTCCCTACACGCACTGGCCAGCTCTTATTAAATTAGCAGAAAAGCTTCGTTTTACTACTGCTTTAAAGTTGAAAACTTTTGGCAATGTCATCACACACTCGTTTGCTGTAACACAATATTTAGATGGAATTAGTAAAGAATTAAAGAACCCAAGGATATTTTCTAAAGCGTGTTAATTAATTAATGGAGAAAGGAAAGTATACAAAGAAATAAAAGTAGATGGAAAAAACTTTTATTTTACAAAAATTGCTCGCTATCACAAAGTAGAGTAGAAACAAAGGCAGAGAGAGAGAGAGAGAGAGAGAACAACATAAAAGTTTTTTAAATTCATTAGAAAAGTTTTTGTGTAAAAAAAACACACTTCCAAATGTGTACAAGAAAATCGTTCATTCGATGATTTTCGATAATGAATGAGTTGCGGTTATCATTAGCTACCGAGTTATCTTTTTTAAGCCTTTTTATACGGATTATTATATATTTTTTGTAGACTCCACAGAAGGTGGGGTTATACTAAGTTTTTCATTCCGTTTGCCACACCCGGAAGGAGGCGGCGAGCAGGCGTCCGGGCTAATTTCGGAGTACATTCGTATTGAATTGTAAAAGTGTTACCTGAACTAATTTTGGTGGCACATATCCAAAATTGTTGTTGCAGAGGAGTGTGCAAGAAGTACGGAGTAGATTCTAAATAAATTAGAAGTGTGGTTCTAGTTGCGGTTCACCTAGGCCTTTAAAAGCATACTATAATGCTTAGGAAGGATGCTATAAATCGTTTGAGGTCGAAAATCTTCGCATCTGCTAGTGACCGTACATCCTCCCGGAATCTCGGAGTAAATTCAAACTAAATTCGAAATATTTGTGTAGTTTATTAAGAGCAGCTCAACTCTAAACATTAGGAAGACGACAAAAATTTAACATTCAATCGCGGATTTGTTTTTTTGTAAATGATCGATAATGAACAATAATTTACCCGGATTTCCTTTAAGAAAATTTCACAAGATTTCAGCACATAACTGCTGATTTGCTGATAATGCTGAACATTGTTGCGAAGACGTCAGTGATTCATGTGAAAAAAATCTTGTGCATTCTTTTCCCATTTATTCATTCTACTCTATTTCTCATCCACTCTCTGTGACACTTAAATAAGCTGGCTAAGGTTTAATACTTTTCGCTTATGTTTGCCTTTTTTTCTTATCTACCTTGGCTTTGCTGTTTGTTCGCTTATGTAAAATGTAAAATACACCAGACCGCTTCTTTTTTTTTATATAATGTACATCCGGTGTAATCGGAAATTCAATTAATAGGGTTTTTGTGTATGCCGTTGTCTCTGCTGGTATTTTCTCAAACTCACATTATCTTCAATCAGTCACTTTATTCATAAATGTGTAAAACTTAATTGCTTAAGAGCATCGTTTAAGTTGAAGGGATTTAATGCGAAAACACCATAAATTGGTTGATATAAGAGTTATTATCGAATTGTTGTCAGTGGAACCATGAAGGAAAAAGTAACAAGTGAGAATTTAAAATAAATGTATAATGCTTTAAATCGATAATGCTTAATTATCGATAACGATATTGAGAATAATTGATTCGTTGATGCTTTTTGATAATTCATGTATAAAAAAATATTAATGTTTAGAAAAATATCACTTAAATGTATCGATAATTATTGTAATCGTTAATAAAAAAATCGAGGTTTTGCTTAAACATCATATAATTTTTACATTTTGCTTAAAATCAACGTTATCGATCAATATCGATAATAAACTTGTATTATCGATATCGATAATTCTATAAAAATTGTGTTAATAATTTATGTAAATATCTCTTTCAGTAGTCTTCAGTTTGTCTTTATAAACTCCGCCCGTTGTAGAGCACAGGTTCAAATCTAGTTGGGGAAAAAAGTGAAAGAGTTTTTTCAGTGTCGTGTTGGATTGGTAACCCACCGAGAGTTAGGAATATTACCAAGAAAGCCGAGGTTGGTTCGATTGGCGCATAAGAATTTAAATTCTAAAAAACCATAAACAACTTATATAAATTTTAACCATTTTTATTGGCTTAAGATTAAGAAGTACCTCAGAACGGTTGACAGAAGCTTTATATGAGCAGACAGACATACTTAAATAGATTCAAAAAATAACGTTTAGATAAACAACCAATATTGCATTTCTACCAACCTTATAATCGATATCTCAATTTTTGCCAACGGGAAAATGTTTACCACATATGGACAGACAGACAAAAGGTAAATTGGTTTAGAATTGCAAGCTGATTAAGAGTATATTTATATACTTTTTAGAGCTTATTTCTCGGTGTTTCAAAGTGAGTACACACCTGACCTCAAGGATTTGCTAAAATCCAAAACTTATAAGCTCTTCTTCATACATAGACATTACGTTTGAAAAGTAACAAAATCACTATTGACTGATCTCCAATGCTATCAACAAATAATTTATGTTAAAGTTATATAATAATGTAATATATATAAGAGGTGAAGGCAAGGTAAAGCTAACATTTTAATTATATTAAAAGCTTTTTAATACATTTTCCCCAATTAAGCTTATAGTAGTATATATATATATATATACTATATGTATATATATATATGTGTGTGTGTGTGTGTGTGTGTTGGAATATATCAAGTGAAATAGTAAACTAATCCACATTGCTTTTGTCGTTCCCTTCATTCCCGTATGCTCGCTAGGATGCGATAGAGAGGTCAACAAAAAGAAAAACTCAAGTTGTGTTTGTTAACGACAAAAAAAAAAAAGAGCAGCAGCAAATAGTTGAATGGAGAACATTTCGAAGATTTTTTCGTTTACTGTAAAATCTCCATAAAAATCCCTAACGGATATTACACAGAGATGTGAGTAGCATAACGTATACTGCCTCGCACACACTGAAATGGAAAACAGGAGCTAAATCCTCTTTGTATAGTACACATACACACATACATATTCACATGTACACACTAAAGCATATGTATAGATATGCGTAAACTCCAATCGATGTGAAAGGGTGTTTGAAAATTGTAATGAAAAACTGGTACAAAAAAGCTTTATGAGTCTTGAGGCGAATCTTAGATGCCCTCATTTCTTATATGAAAACAGTGGCAAAAAACATGACATGTACACTATGGAGCTCTTTGTTACCAAATATTTAAGTACATATATATATATATTAAATTTTACTTCATAGATCGAATTTAACGTCAATTAAAAATTTTCGTAAAACATGGCCGGGGCGTGTATAAAATAGCGCTCTTTTCATCATACTTTTTTAAGTATGGATTACATTAATTAATTGTGGGCGTGGCAAGCATACAATAGTTTCTTTTCTTAACGCATTTTTAACGTGTATTACATTTTATCTCAAAAACTAAACTTTGCACACACAAAGTATTTTTGTAAAATGTTGGCGTGGCATGTATACAATAGCGCTCTCTGCTAAATGCATATTTAGGTATCTATATTTCAAATTAACACGCCCATTTTTAGCAAATCCATGCTTGGTTTAATTATGATTAGTTTTGTGTCTTTAAAAGAGTGTTATTTATTGTGGGCGTGACGCGTAATATTGAATATGAATATTGACAAATTTATGTTACATATATTTTTTTTTTTAACAATTTACATACAACAATTGGTGTTGTTGTATTTGTATTTTGTCAAAAAAAACATAAATGATAAAGAATTCCTAAAATATGTGAACGCAATTTTAACTGAATAGGTACATTTATGCTATCGCACTTCGCAGTCATACGGACAATATACAAGACTAGTTCGATTTACATTTTGAAAGTATATATGGGATCTGTGACACTTGCTTTTCAAATGGTGTAATAAACTTAGTATACCCAGAACATGAAAATAAAACCCAAAAAAGGAAGAGAACGACAGGAATGGATATATTGTGGAAGTAGAAAGAAAATCATAGTAAGAGGTGAAACAGTATTTTGGATGGAGAATAAACACTAAAATCAATTAGCATTAATGGAATTAATTGTGTGAGTTCGGGTAATAATAACAACAGCAATACCAACAATAACAGCGACGATTATAACACAACTTAATTGTTGTGCGTATTCCAAGTTTTCGTTTTCAATGTTCTTGTTGGCACTTCAGTTACAATATATACAATATTGTATTTGTGGCTATTAATTTTATACCCTACACATAAAATGGGTGGTATATTAAGTTGGATTTTCTGTTTGCAAGTACTAGTAGAAGATTCAGCGAATCTATAAAATATATATTTTATAGATCTTGATCAAAATCTGAGTCAATCTAGCCAAACGTTGACACTCTCATGGTAGTAAATTTTAAGAAATTGAAAATTAGACGAAATTTAATAATTATAGTTCCTGAACAATTCGGTCGAACGCAACGCCCACAATCGACATAAATCTATCTATCAGCCACAATAAATAATCTAGGAAACTGAAAATGTTAACCATTGATATGTCAAAAATGGGCGTTGTCATATAGCAACCATGCCCACAATTTACATAAATTAAACTTATTTAGCTTAAAATTGGACTTGACCATTAATATCCATTTATACCATTTTGGGGCGCGATTATATATTTGCCACGCCAACTTTTTTATATAAAAATGTGGATGGTATTTAATATTCGACCTAAGTAACATTTAGTCTTTTTTACTGTTTACAGTTCTCTATTGCATTGATACCCTACCAGGCTTACATACCTTTTGCCGGATCTATAATATATTGGAGGGGATCTCCTGAGATTAAGTTTGTTTTAAAAAAGAACCTGGAATTGGATTTTACAACAACAATCAATATTCATTAATTTATCAAAAATGAATATAAGAACAACTCTGACATTGTAGAGTATAGCTGTAGCAAGATGGCCTATGATGACATACAAAGGCATCCAAGTAGTTACTTAATGTCACTTGAAAAAGATAAAAAACCCACCGGGCCATGGGAAAGAGATTATCTAAGGTTACCTATCACCAAGTTGTTGCATATTTTTAGACACTACAATTATTCTTCAAACCCCCAAAAAAGTGAAGAAATTATATATTCAAACAATAAACGGAAGTCTGGAATTTTTTTAAAAGAATACGCAAAAAATCGTGAAGAAAAAAAAACTGTTAGGACAACCATGAGCATAAAAAATGAAACAAAACAAAACAAAACGAAACAAAATAGAGTAAAATTGAATAAAAGAAAAAGCGGACGGTCGGCAAAGCGTACAATACCAAAAAGCACACTAAAGCAAGTGCAACAACAATAACAACAACAAGTAAGACCACGTATATACCAGTACAGCAGAGGATTCCTAGACACAAGCATAATACAATACAATATTATGACCAATGTTGTGGGCGGATTTATGGTCGGCAATAAATGTCTTATGCTGCTGCTTCTACACTTTAAATTAAAGCCAACCAACCGGCACACTGGCATACATGCAGAGAACGCTGAGTTAAGCATAGAAAAAAAAAAAACTCATATGGAAACAAGCCAGAGTGTAAAAAGTGTAAGGCAAGCAAAATACGGAACAGTAGCAGCAGCCACAAAAGAAAATTTGATTAAAATACCGAAAAATAAAAGAAAACTTTTCAAATAAATGTTAAAGGTGTAAAAGAAAATTTAATGATAAAGTTTTCCACGAGTAATAATAACAAGAAAGAAAATAAGTAAATTTGGCTTAGGCCGAATCTTGAATACCCTCCATATTGAGGGCGTAACCAATATACGATTGCACCCTTTAATAGGCCATGTATTATATATCATCTTGCAAGTTCAATTTCATGCTGATAAGGGTTTTTTATAAATTGTAGGCGTGTCTATTATGCGACCACACCCCTTTTTGGCACCTTCATGGATAGGAGATTATTATTATAGATACGCATACCAAATTTTAAGTACATGGATCAATTTTTGTGGCAGATAAATATATTTTTATTTTCATTGTGGGCATGGCTCATGACCGATTTTGTCTATTTTAAAATGCGATATGCATTTGTACAAAATTACAGCTGATTATTGATCGTGAGATTGCCAAAAATAGACAGACTTGCAGACACGCGGGCGGACATATCTAGATTGACTCAAATTTTTAAGCTGAAAAATGAATATATATACTTTGTACTCCTACTCCTTCTGGGTGTTGCAAACGGAATGACAAACTTAGTATAACCTCCGTCTGATGTGGAGCGTATAAAAAATTATAAAAAATCTGCCGCATATTGGATAAAAACTTACATATTTTGTCTAAAAAAAAATGTTAAATATATTAAATCAAGCTATTTGAGTTTTTCGATTTCTGTGTCTTCAAAAGAACACATTTTCTGAAGTTCTTAATTGAGAGACTAATCAGTAGTAATTAAAAGTTGCGATTTCGATTGTAATAAAAAATCAATTTTCAAGTATTAACAATTTAAAAATGTACAATATGGGCGTGGCATGTATATAATTGAGCTCTCTGTTCCCTTATATTAAAGTATTTGCTTTATTCAATCCCGCAATTACAGAAAAACACTTTTCATTTGTAGACGTTTTTTGATATTGTCACGCCCACTTTCGATTGGAAAAATAAGAAACAAATTTAAAATATAGCAAAAACGGACTTTGTAACGAAATTCTTCTGCAATAATTAGAGGATGGGCGTATCTGCTACCCTATCCAGTCCGCTTTCTAATGTGGCAATTTTACCAAATTTCAATTTCATAAAGTAAACTTTTGCCAATTGTGGGTATGGCTCTGATCCGCTTTCGCTTAACAGATACAACAAGAGTTTGTATAAATTTTTACCAGAGACGGACACACGGACGGACATAACTACATTTTGATGCTGATCAAGAATATATACTCTTTGCACGCCTCCTTCTGCATGTTACAAACAGAACTGCCTTGGAGTCTTATGTGGAGGATGTAAAAAAAATAATCTTGCGCGTATTTGCACAAATGTGTCTTTTCTTTGCAAATTATTTAAACCAAAAAATAAAATAAAAACCAAACACAGAATTAGAGGATATAACGACAAAAAAAACATATTACCAACAAAACACTTGCACAGCTTGTGACCTATAACTCTAATAATAAAAAAAAAAAAAAACAATAATAACTAAGATAACAACACAACACACCAAGTGTTTCATTCCAACAGGTCTTCTTTCACAAAAATGTCGGTTGTTTCTTTCCTTTTGCAAATTGCCAGCAAGCCTTATAATACAAGTGAGTGCTTGCATATAACTCCTGATTATCCTTGCACAACAAAAACAGCATTCCTAGAACAGGCGTGCTAGCATTCACTGCTCTCTCTCTCCCTGTATTTTATAACAAATTTCTCCTCTCCCTTAATGTACCAAATACCGAAACGTTTCATCACAAACTCTCGAAATGTGTTTTAGTACGAAAATGAAATATTGGAAACGGAGAGAAGGACACAGCTTGCAAGTTCACAATATTCCAGTTGGTGTAATTGTGTATAATGCATTATGTGCGATTCACACTCACACAGCGAGGGTGTGCTCTGATTGTTTGCCACTCATTGTATTGTCGTAAGGAAACTAATTGAGAATAATCAGTTACTTTGATAACGTGCTACGTTAAATAAGCTAAAAATTCCTAGCAACGGTCGTCTGTCGCATTGTGTTCGCGTTTTGCCCACAATCGAAAATTAACATTTAAAGGGAAAAGAGTGAAAAAAATCATGTCAACGAAATAAATGAATTTTCAATTAAAAATATTAATAAAAAAATCTATAAATAAATCGAATTAAGAACAAAAGGGGTGTGAGTGTGTGTGTGTATGTATGTGACTGCGGGTACTATTGCTTACATGTTCGCCTATGCGGTTCCAATGGTTTCGTGTGTCATTGCTGTGGTTGACAAATGCGGTTAATGCTGGTACTGCTTTGCAACGTTTCCATTTGTCCGTTAATTTGTTCTTTATATTTTATTAAATATATTTATTTTTCATTTTGTTAAAAAAAAAAATCAATTCATTATTGTTTGCATTGTTGTCTTAATGCATTCTTTCGGTTTAGTTTCATTACTCACCATGAAATGCCATTAATAACAATTTAATTAATTATGCGTTATTTTATGTGTTGTAATTATAATTATTATTATAATAAATGATAGAATAACAAAGGAGCACATGGTAAAAGCAAGTAATTAATTATTTATATGAATAATGACACAAGTTAATGTTTCCGGTTAAAATGGTGCAAATACATTAAATAAACGGGAAAAAGAACAACAGATAGAGCGGAAGCGTGGCAAGAAAAAACGTATTGTTCAAACTGTAACGTAAACATTACGGTAAGTCACGAAGTACTCGGTGTTTGTGGGCTAAATTCGACCAGGTGATACTCTTTTTTAGCTGGATGATATACTGCGTTTGTCTCTCGGCTTGCGAAACCAAAATAAAGGTTTCAGATATCTTACAAAGTAGGTTTCTGACGCCTTTGTCTGTACGTCTATCTGTCTGTCTTTCGTAGGAACACTCCTGGTTTAAATGATTAGATATTGAGTTGAAGCTTTAAAAAAGATATATCTAGTGTCGAACCACAGCTTTAAATTGATTAAAATCGTTTAAATGCCACACCCACAATTATACAAAAGTCCATCTATCGGCTAGAAAAATAGAACTAAGAATTTAGAATCTACACACCTTTTATAAAAAATTTAAAATTTTTGAAACTTTTTTATTATTATCTCCATTCATCAATGTGAGGAAAATGGGCGTGGTCGCTTGGCGAACACGCCCACAATTAACAAAAAACCGCGTGCAAAAATTAAGCTAAGAATTTGAAAATTAGTATAGATATTTATAGTTAGCCCATTCGTATATGTACCAAAAGTAGGCGTGGTCGTATAACAGACACGCCTTTAATATACCAAAAACTCTTTTGTAATGGATCCTACATGTTACGTTGATACGTGTTATATACATTTTTCAAAAAATTATTCAAATAAGGTAAAGGGCACGCCCACTCTTTGTTTATAGATGTGCAGATAATTTTCAATTTGGCTTTAAGCAAAATTAATTTTTCTCCACTTCTTTATTATATCGATTGTACAAGAAACACTTTCTGAATTAATTTATTTATATCTAAATATTGTCTGTCCATGCAATTTCGTGTTGAAGCTAGTGGCGGACTCTAAACAGAAGCTATTGATTAGCTTAAAAGAAAATTTTATGCAAATTTTTATTAATATTATGAAACCCTCAGACATTGTGAGCACCGCCCGCAATAGCTTAGATTAACCAGTCACTAGTTCAAGCTAAGGTTGACTATTTTTTGAGATATTTTGCTTATATTTGATTTAAAGTCATATTTTGTCCCAAAGACGGTTCGAAAAAATGTCTCAATCGCATGTAGGGCGTAAGGTATAAAAGTGGACTGACCACATAACTTGAGTAGGATTATGGAAGTGATCGATTTATAAAGTTAAATTAAAACAACTATTATTGTAGCAACCTTTTGAATTGAATTGTTCCCAAATAAAAGGAGGCTTCTGGTACCTACTCTAACACTTTCGCCCTTCGCAGTTGAACTTTAAGAAAAACAACTACACCAAAAATTTTTATGTCTATTATTTACCAGATAATCAGAATAAAGAAAAACTTTAATAATAACAACAACAAGAGCAAAAACGACAAAACATTAACTCACTGAAACTTTACTGATTAAGTATATTTTGTATAGAAAAGTTATGGAACAGTTGTGTGCTCTCTTTCTTCACCGTGTTGCATTTATTCTCGAAAATTCATTTTTCTTTAAAATGAAGTCTTATGATGCTATTGTAATAATGTAATTAGGTTGGCTAATAAGATAAGAAAGCGGCAGCAGCAGTTGATTTCTGGGTTATTGTGAAACTGTTGTTAGTAGTGCTTGGTTGTAGCATACTTTTAGGATGATTTAAGTTTAAATAAATAGAGTATAGAGTGAGGATTATCTGTTAAAGTATAAATTTTAATGTACTATTATTTATGTGGTTAAAAGAAATTGCTACTTAAGCCCAAACAAAAAAAATAATTTAATATATTTTCCTTCATTAAGTACACACACACACACTTACACCATTGAAGAATGCGGGCATAAAAACTGCAACAAATGACAAATAGTAGAGGGAAAGTCGAAAAGAAATTAACAAAAACAATAACAACCATAACAACAACAACAACGACAACATATAATACGCAATAGGAAGTGAGTAAAAGCGAATCCCGTTTTTTAAGTTGTTTTCTGAATTTTTTCACCCGTGTGGTGCTTGTGTGTTTTGTTTTTGTTGTTGTTCTCTTGTATTAACCCAGTTTTATTCATCGCTTCTTTTTTCTTGTTTTAGCTCAACTCTAACCGAGCATTTTTTCCTCTGTACGTATACAAGCATTCACTTTTATACACAAGTTAAAAACAACTATAAAAGTATCACATACAATGTGCATAAATATGAGAGTTTCCCATATATACCACAGGCGTGCATACCTGTATAGAAAAAAAAGGTGAAAATATTATAGTCGGATAAAACCGACATAGATGTAATTCCATAGCCTCGTTTTGCTCACTAAAAAGATTATCTGTCCTATAAAAGTCATTTTGTGAAAAACCTTTGTATGGAGAAAGGTTGCAAAAGTCGGGCCGACTTAGTACATTTTTAGCATTAATTGTGTTTCCTGAAAGTCTCCCAAAGGCAACAATTTTAATGGATCCCAGACGGATTCTGAATCGATAGGCAATAAAAGGTTGGTCAGTTTTTAAACATTTTTTTATAAATTGTTAGCCTGCCTGTTATACGACCATGCCCATTTTCAAAACATTGATAGATAGGGTAATTATAAATGTTTGTTACAAATAAACAAATTTTTATCAATTGAAGGAGCGTAACTTTTTACCGATTTTGTTCAATTTAAATAGCGATCTTCGTGCACAAACTAGTGCGTCTAGTGTGTGTACGAAATTTCAGCTTAATAGCTCAAAAGTTACGATTATGAAAGTGCCAAAAAATAGATAGACTTTTATGCTGATTGAGAATAAGTGTTAAGTCCCTAATGCTCCTTAATGATATTCGATCTTATGGTGTTATGCATGAAAATATGCCAAAAATGTTTCTTTGATTGAATGTTTGGTAAACATTTTTTTAACAGCACATTGAAATATTATCGATACCTAAATAAAAATTAATTAAGTTATACATACATATCGATAACAGTTTTAAAAACTTATCGATATTTTCGTTTATACTTCAGAAGTTTTCGATAATTTGTCATGATATGATACCTGAATGTTTCAGATGGTGGTGTAGAGTGTAAAACGAGTTCTTTTCCAAGCCATTAGGACTACCGGACCTATGCTATTGTAGAGTTAAAGACGCCGCATAAAAAATACAATTGTTTGACAATTTTGTGAAAAAATGCTCTTTTGCGACGCTTTCACATGCATACGTATACCCTCATAACCTATTTAAATGGAATATATGATGGTACCAAATACACTTTCACATACAGCAGTCAGACTATGTTGGGCGCCGCAGTCTAGGTAATAAAATATAGAACAGAGACAGAGGGAGAAAGCAAATGTGTTGCAGATTTTCGAAAGGCTTTTTAACAAAAACACCTGCATTATATCGTAGTTAAGCCGATGAAGTAGTATAGTTTTAGGCTGAAAACAACGAGTGTCTCTGTGGTATTCATTTAGGTGCTCGAATCCAAGGGTATGCGTTAATAAATTTTTAATACATTTTATCTTGAATTCTATTGAATGGAAAATTTCTTTCAGCAACAGGTTTCTTTCCATATGTATGTGTTTGGTCCAAATATTACGCCTCCTTTGTGTGTACTTTGAAACTCTTGAATCATTACGCCACTCTAGGGTGAAATACATAACATCTTTCTTTCCCATTTGCCCAACTGAACATTTGTTGATTCTTTTGGGGCCCACTCTACGTCTACCTCTTACCGTAACACCATTAAATAAATATTACTCTAACGGCATTGAGTTGAATGTTTAACATCAAGCCTGTATGTATACATGTGCATATAATTTATTTCATTTTTTTTGCTTTTACTTCAGTGTTTGCCTTTTTAGCCCGAGTACACTTTGCCATAATGTAAGGTATGGTAAGTTTTTCTCTCATATGCAAAAATGGGGAATAAAAAAAAATAAAAAACACTATGCAAACACTTGTTGTTGTGTGTCTGTTTATATGTGAATTACTGTAGCCTTTAAAATCATATTAATTACTATGTTAGTGTAACGGAACAAACGCTAATAGTAATTAAACAACTCCACTCTAAATAAACTCGTTAAGAATCTTTGTTAATTAAATACAAATTCAACAAAAACCAACTTAATTGAAATCATTCTTGTTAGTGTAGAGTGGAAAAATTAAATAAATTTTTAATTTATGGAATTTTAATTATGGCCGGTAGTTTAGTTGGCACGGTGGGGTAGCCTACCTAGAAAGTTGTTTCAAACTAAATATAAACTGTTGCTTGGACCGTAATCGTTCATTTCGTAAAATATTTAGAATTCATTGATATGTGAAATAAATATTAAAGTGGTCGTTTGTAAACCATCAAAATGTCCATCCGTAAGTCCGTCCCCTCTTAGCATTCTCACGGTTACACATTTTGAGTAATTCAGCTGACATTTTCTACATACATATACACTTTTATTTGCTGTACGTCCGTTTGCTATTTAAATTGTGTAAAATCCGTTTATAGCCACGCCCATAATAAACAAAAATCTTATCTGTTTGCCATAAAAAGTCACTTAAAAAAATGCAATTCGGTATACAAACTTATAAATAAAAGTTTCATGATTGTAGCTAGAATGGGCATGGTCGCTGATGTCAGACATGCTCACAATTTACAAAAAAAACCTTTTTGGGTATAAAATACGACTGAGAAATTTATACGACATACATATATCATTAGAAGGCGCAAAAGGCCTCGCGCACGCCCACATTTTCTACATATATTAGTGGAGGGTTTTTTAGCCCTTTAACACTGCATGTAATATGTATCAACTTACTATCCATGTCGGATGCGGCATAATGAATGATTTTTTGAAAATTGTGGGTTTGTCTGTATCCAACTACGTTAATTTTTGCGTGACTCCCAACCTAACTTATAAGTTATTAAAAAGTTATGGCGTAGTCGGATAACAACACGCCTACAATTCATAAAAAACCATAGTCCGCGCAAAACTCGACTTGCAAGCTCCTACGCAATACATCACTATTAGAGGGCGTAATCATATATCTGTCACGCCCACTATTGTAGTTGTGGACGGTATTTAAGATTTGGCTTAAGCCAAATTTAGTTTCTTACTCGTTTTAACTCTTTTCCACGAATTTCTCCCTTGATTTGTGACTTGCTTCGACTTGTTTTCAAATTTCCTGTTAATGTCACAGGTGCCAGGTACCTCCACAAAGAACATTTTTAATTGCTTCGGTTTTGTTAATTTGTTTCTTGCACAATTGTTTAAGACATTTTTTCATGTTTTATCAGATCTTTCCATTTCTTTTATTATATACATACATACAGAAAAAATGTCAACCTACACGTCACGTACACGTACGCACTACACTACACTACACTCTAGTTATAGCATATAAAATATTTACCAATCTAACAATAAATAAACAACCATTCCCAAACATAGAAAACAAATCACAGTTTATTAAGAAAATACTGGAAAAGAAATTGTGCCGAAAGTTTGCGTAAATTCTTAGAACTTTTCCTAACAACTGCTTGTCTTATATGATACATATGTACGGGATTTCACTTTTATCTGAGTATGCAAAAAATCTTTTTTATTTTTATTTTTATTTTTATAAGTAAAATATTTACCCTGTTGCTCGCTCGCACAAAGTTGTTTAGTAGCTTCATGACATAAATGTGCAAACAAAACAAAAACAAAAACAAAAACAAAAACAAAAACAAAAACAAAAACAAAAGTAATAACAAAAATCATTTTTTATGCTCTTATATCCCTTGAACATAAACTCCAAATATTCTGCATATTGCATATTTTCATTCGTGAGTATAGCACAAGAATCTTTTCCTTGAATTTTGTAAACGAAAATATAATAAATATGTTAAGTAGGTTTGTTTGTCCCACAACAATATATGGACGGCTGTACTTTACGATGTATAAAAAAAGTTGTTGCAGGATGAGATTAAAATATTCTTGGATGCGGAAAGGAAAATATTTTATAATTTTTATATAAGAGTAAATATTTGACATCTTTTTTGTTTTTATTTTATTTTTTCAAGACTTGTGTAAATATGTAATATATCGGGTAAAGAAGATACTCCGTGACCTAGCTTTGCTTTAACATTTCCGAAATAAAGCTAAAGAGGAGGCACCAGACACACTACAAAGCATATGTTCTTCCTTCATCAGCAGCAAAATCTGCATCGATGCAGTTATACCCGCCTGTATATCCACGTAAAATTTTGTGAAGGTGAAGGTGAAGCATTTTTTACAAGTATTTTTTATTCCTGCAGGCAGGGTTTTGTTTAGTTTGGATGATATTGGCCGAATGACACGCCCACAATCGACAAAAACCTAAGTGGGCGTGGTTGATTCTCATCAAGAATCAAGGATGTATGTGAATAAAAAAATTGTAATAAAAGAAAAATGTGTTTGATTTTCAATAAAAAAAAAAGCATGTGTTTGATCTATTACATCCAGTAGGTATGAAGTAATATGAAGCTGGTCCACGTAGAATTGAATGCCTTCTACATATAGTCATCACATATATAGTTTTCCTGAATTTAGGGCTATTCCTTTTTTTTAAATATTATTTCGAGATATTTAGTTGAAACTTTTTTTTTTGTTTTCTTACTTGGTAGGTGTAATTATCTTGATATAAAAAATAACAGTTGTGGAGTCTTGTTGAAGTTTGTTCGGAGAAGGGTTTAAAGAAAGTTCATTTTTATAAAGAATGTGCAAAGATTTTAGATTGTATGGACAGTTATCCGATGGGTCTAAAGTTATTAAAGCTTGCGCGTTTTTCCCGCATTATTCCCTTCTCGTTTATGCCAGAGGTGGCTTCAAAATTCCATTTATGATGAAGAAGAAACAAGAATTGTATAATATAATATAATATTATAATATATGTTAGTATACAATAATAATAAAAACAACTTTTCCATTTCGTCACTTATCATACGGCAGATATCTCTTTAATAAAGTTAGAAAGAGAACTTCATCATCTTTAAGTTTGTTATCAAATTAATGTTTAAAATGTAATCTCATGTATGTCAAAGTTAATGTTAAACGTCATTGATATTATAATCATGCTTTGATCTGAATACTTAATCTTAGAACAGTACATACAGCACGAATGAAAACAATTATGTTTTAATAATTATACAATATATGATTTTGCCCAACATACAGATATGTCAACATTATATATTTACATAGTGAAGTATGTATAAAATCAATCAAGATTATTGCATGCGAATACAAGAGAAAATTTATAATATGTGTAAACGTTTTAATACGAAGTAAAAGATAAAGATAACAACGAAAACTTATTAATTATTGTGTTTGACAACAATTAAGTTGTGTATGGCCACATACGGTTCGGCTTCTACGGGTATTGTTTAAAGGAGACGTTGCCTATATTAAGGATGAATTATTGAAAATATTTTCATTGCATATTTGTTGTATTAGGGCGGTATACATACTAAGTTTGTCACTGCGTTTGCAATATTTGGTAGAAGGACCAAAATATATAACATTAATGGTTGTAAATTTCTAGATATTTTGATGTACTTTTTACAGTCAATGGCCACATTAATGCGGTCTAACAACACAAAAATCTCTCTCTGTTAGCCACAAAAATTGCCAGACTTTTTATTAAAAAAATGACAAATAAAATGTGCGGGGTTTTCTAATAGACACGCCCAGTTATTACAGAAAATCTTAAAAACGGACAGAATCGGTTTTAATAGCCAATATTGAACAAAATGCATAAAAGGAGTAATCAAATATCTGCCACACCCACTGTATTTGAATTTGGCTATCCCATTATGTCTGTACTTCTGTCGGTGTTGTTAAAGATATATTAAATGAATGTTATATGAAATATATAAAATTTATGCGATTATTTTTTATAAATTTTAATATTTTCTTTTAAATAATAAATCACAATATTATGCACATAATAATTGCAATAAAAGAATGCTCCAACCGTACACACAAATAAAGGAATTCAGGCCTATACGTATATATATAAAATATAATTGCTTAGAAAATGTATGTAAAGAAGAAGAAAGAAATAACAATAATAAAAAACTCAACTCTTTCGTTAACCTAGTTTTTTTTTTTAAGCCAAAGAGTGGAATAATAATCAGTACCATACATAAACGTATACAAAGGAACATATTTATACTGTACAATATATATGTATGAATTGTGTGTATAAACAAGAGAAAATGTTATAGTCGGTCAAGCGCGATCATTTAACACGCTACACCACTTGGCTCCTTAACTTATGCTACAATTAGTTGAGTTGCAGCAGTAGGCGCGCAGCCTTGCCATTTAAGTCACTTTGTGATATGGAAGGGGGTTTAAAAAATGGGAAAAGTTATTGAGATACACTATTCCTCACCAAAATAAAATCAAGAAATATGAAGAATTTAGATTTTTTGTCATACAAAGAATTCCATCATAATGAAACGTTATATGAAAAGGGCTTCTAAAACTGGTCTGATTCGATCCATTTTCAATATAGTTCCTCTCTAGATCAATATGTGTACTTGTACCAAATTTCATTGAAATATCTCAAAAAATGCGACCTGAAGTTAGACATGATTTAAATCGATCGATTTAAAAGTTACAAACATTCGCACAAACTTAACACACCCTCTTACCACATGTGGTGTATGGGGTATAAAAACAAAATAAAGTAACCATAGAAAATATGCTTAATATGTGCTCCACTTTGTGTGCGGTAGTATCCTCCGTGTATGTTTCCCAGCTCAGAGTTATTGTTGATGACGATGATGCTGGTAAGCTGTGTATGATATGAGTTTATAGAGAAAAAAAAAACAAAAACAAAAACAAAAGCAACAGCAACAGCAAAAAATGAAAATAATGTCATTCATTGTATTCAAGTGCTAGCCTGATGGTGTATGTCACAGTCATATTTTCTACTCTACTCTCCAAACATGCATGCATGGCTGCAATAAATTGGTTCTGTTTTCTAATGAAATCCCCATTAAAATATATACGATTGTGCACATACACACACATATGTACACAATGCATAAAAGAAAACAGTAATCTGTTATACGGCTTATTGTAGGCTGTGTGATACAGATAGAGAAGGCAAAGGTCACAACGTACGTATGCGGATGGACCACTCCTTTAACTTCACTTTATTTGCAGGACATTGAAAAAACACATGAAGCTTTGATTCAAAAGAAAACGGAGCACAGCATATATTCTGAGAATGACCTGTTCAATTATCAAATGGAACCCAGTTTGGAGTCCTGCATGCAAATAATAACTTGCACTATAAAAAACCTCCGCTGTTGAGCTGTAATCATAATCAGTTGAGTGAGTTGAGAGTTAGTTGAGTTATAACTTCACGTACTTCTTATTAGAAATGTTCCTTTTTTATTATCCAATTATTTATGTTAATACTCATACATGCCGATAGATAGGTTTTCTATTATAAATTTTTATGTGTTTGGTTTTTTATGGCTTCATGGCAAAAGCTGCTGTTGCTGCTACTCGTAAATATTCTCTCACTCTTAATGCTCTTCCTTGACGTTTCTGTTAATTTTAATGGAAGACTTTTTCGTGGAATAAAACATTAATGATAATGGAATATATTATCAAGTTAATAATATTTATTTTTATATCTAAATAAAGCAAAAAGAAAGTTGCAGCGGAAAAAAATAAAACGAAATAGAATAAAGTAGGTAAAGTAGGTAGTCTTGAATACCTTCTACCTGATTACACAATATGTGGGCGTGACAAGAGATTATTAATAATTATGCACTCTAACGGTGCATGCATTACTTATAAGTCGTATTGTATGTCAAGTGAAGTGTTCATATTATTTTGTTCATCTCTTGCACTTTGTAAGGGCTCCGATATTTTCTTCCGAGTGTTGCAAACAAAGGTGTGGGCGGGTGTAATAAAATTGAAAACAACGAGGTGTGCACAACAAATATTTTCTCATTTCACCAAAATACGTTTCAAGTTTTCTTTGTTTATTCAATTTTTCTGTAATTATTGTTATTTTTTTTTTCATCGAAAATATTTCCAATTTACTCCTTTTAATATTTTTTTTGTATTTTTTATTTATTTTTGATTTGAAATATTTCATAGTTTAATAAATATTCTTTAATAATAATTTTGATGTGTTGATGTTGTTGTTGTCGTATTTTTCTTTTTTAGATAAAAATAGAAATTTTTTAAAAAATAAAAAAATTTAAAAAAATAAAAAATAAAAAATAAAAAATTTAAAATATTGGAAAATCGGACAATTTATATCAAATTCAATAAGCCAGCAAGGAATTCAATAAATTGTTGTTGTTACTTCGTTTTTACACCAATAAAATATAAAAAATTTTATCACCATTTTGCAGCTGTTACTAAACATACATACATGCACATATATATATATATATATATGTATGTATATGCATTTTATTTTAGGTTGCTCGGTCTAGCATGCAGTCTCCGTGGTAGTGGTAGTAATAGTATTGCGGGCTTTTTTACCACATATACTGACACACATTCATGCACACACATAAATTTTCCATCTCTTGCACTCGTTGACTGTATCATTCTAGTGAAATTGCTTTTCAATTTATGCTGTGTGTGTGTGTGTGTGTGTGTGTGTGTGTGTGTGTGTATGTCCTAAAACGAGCTTTAAACGCACATAGTGTTAGGTACTGTGTTAGGGAGAAAACTACAACAACAACAACAATTTATCACTAGAGTGACAGACATATGTATAAAACAACAACAACAACAACAGCATGAACAAGTAAGGAATCAAGGGATAGTTTGTTAACATACACGCACGTGTATGTGTATGTGCCTGGATAGATGACATGTGAAAATAATGTACGAGTATAAAGCAAAACTGAAATTGTATTCTCTTGGTATGAACATATCGATGGACAGACCGACATACATACGTGCATACGTACCTACAGTGTATGTTGCATGTACATGTGATTTGGAAAGATTTGGACGTAAAATTCAATTTTATATAATACACGAGCTTATTGTCAACAAAGCGAACACTGCGGCAGCAGCCTTCTCACATGCACACATCTATGTAAGCGTCAGCTTGTCACTCTCTAGCACCACTTCTAGTTAAGTAAACACACATTTATACCGCATCTATGTGAAATGGTACATTCTGCTACAATTACTATGTTGGCTCTTATTGACATTTAGGTGTCATTTTAGTTAAATGTAGATGTTTATATACTTCAACAATCATATACATACACATGTATATATATTTATAAATATAATTTTTATTACATGTATCCCCTCAAACGGTTCAGTTGGTACCACATTAATATTGGAATTGTTTCTACATTTCTATTACACTTAAATTATGAAGCTTCTCTTTGGGGACTAATTAGTTGGATTTTATTTTATAATATACACGCTTACTATTATGATGGAGAGCTTTTAAAAAATTTATAAGTAAGCTTTGCTGAAATTCTCTCTTCGCCCAATATAGAATGATGCATATTTAAACGCATATAGTGAGCGTGGCATACTCACTATTACGACTTTAAAGACCTCCCAAATACCATTGAATAGTGCAATTTTATATCAAATAGGGAATTTAAATTGTGGGCGTGTCTTTTATAAAAATCCCGCCTATTTGTAGTACACTGCACCTTTATTTTTTTGTGATTTTAAAATATATTTGTGGATTGTGGGCGTGGCACTTGAATGATTCCGCCCAACATAAGTAGAAATCTCAGTTTGAGTTTTGACGATACGTTAAGTTCAATATGTGTAAATAGAATATTTTGTCCTTACGTCCATCATTTGAAAAATGCGATTAACAGGCAAAATGTGCACCTGAACGATCCAAAATTTAGTATATAGATTCCTAAAATATAAGGAAATCTATTGGAATACAAATACAGCCTCAATTAATAAATCGTCCAATTACAGAGAAGCGCAGTTAAGTACTCGTACACGCATTCAAAATGGATTTCTTCATGAGAAGTCCATTAAATTTAGAGATTTTTAGAAAATATTTTGTCAGATATTTTGAATAATTTTTTACTGATTTATAAATTTAAAGAATCAAAAGTTATCTCCATCTATGATTTGTATTTGTATACTTTATTTACCATATATCCGCTGTCTTGTCTCTGTTTAAAAAAATATTGTTTGTAAATAGCTTCGTCTATAGTAATATATTACAATAACTACCAATAATTTATAGCTAAAGTCACTTTAGAATATATTGAAACACTCTGATGGCAATTGATTAAGAGGCTGTTTCACTCAAGGGACAAAATACAATCGTTTACGTCACAATTGTTATAAATTCAATGATGTGATGATCGTCATTCAATTTTTATGTTGCCATTTTATTTGTTGTTATTGTTGTTATTGTTGTTATTGTTTTTATGGTACTTGTGACATGAATGTTTATACGTAATCTTCTTCTGGACAACAATGGATAAAACGAAAACTGTAATTTTGTTTTTCGGTCACACTCTCAAGCATTATATATATTGATATATATGTGTATATATTGTAACGAGATGTTTTCTTAGCCGGGGTTGAAGCCGTCGGTTTATAGGGTGACTGGCACATAAATTTATAAATGAGGGAACGCTCGCTTTTCAGTTTCCATCCAGTTTATTATTTCAATATACTTCCTTACTTTAGCTTAAATAATACATCAGTGTTTAGCATACATCCATCCAGCACTCCACTCCTCGTTGTCCTTCGAGGCATTTGTCACCATCGAACGTAGGAATTACACGTAGGTTTAGCAAAGTACAAAATTATTTACACACCATCCAGTTCATCCGCCGAGGCATTGTCATTGAGTTGCTTTATATGTCCTTGTTGACCTTATTGTTAATTACAGAACTGATAGGTAATAGTCGCCATACCAGTGTTATTATCCTTGACCGGGAGATTTCTGAGTACTTGTCACCAAGAAATCGTTATATTCACCGTTGTTGTTCACTAGAATTGCTGCATGACTTGGATTGTTTAAAGTTTACGTTGTTGTTAATTAAGACTCATGATTTTGTAGTACACAGCAGCGAGATTAAAGACCAAGCCAGCTCTTTTGATCTTCGAGTTTCCGTAGTTCGTAGCAAAAGAGCGCGAGAGTTTTTATTACTTAGAGCAAGAAGCCATTGTACACGTAGATATTGGAATCGGTTGTTGTCGTATATCGTCACGAAGCTGATGACGTGGACGTTGAGTGGAGTGGCCAGATTAATTAACTTAACAACTAATATAACTTATTCTATTGATACAAATTTGTAGCATGCGATAAAATTATATTACAGTTAACATGTATAGTTTTTTATATATATGTGTACAAGTATTATCTATTTATGTTTACAGCAGAGCGTATAACTAAGTATAAGTATATAAATATATTGATATATTCCATAATATAATACAAGTAGGATTTATGTGGGAGGAAAATGAGGGTAGCGATTTTCCTCCGTCACAATATATGTGTGTGTGTGTGAGTGAAAAGAATTGGGAGTTTTGCCGTCGTTATCGTATATTGAATTCAATTTGATGAAAAGCTTAATTTAACACCATTTGGTCATTGGACTGTTATTCAACATACGCAAACTTAAACATACCTACATACATACCTACAGACATACATAACATGCATAAGCAATTGGGAATAGTAATAAAAATGGGAAATTTTTACCCAGTCAACAAAAGGCGTTGCTGAGGGTAAATCGATATGTGTCTGTAAACTGTTCGTATATTTACCATCGTACACATAAGTGTGCATGTGTGTTTGGGTCATATCAATTGAAGCATTAAATTATAGACAAACGATTAAAGTTTTTTATATAACACACACACACACACGCACACACATATGTACCATTTTATAAAGGGTTTCTCTCTCTCTCTGTCTCTTTTGTTTACAAAAATAAATTTTATTGTATTCAGTTCTTGGTAGTTGGTATATAACGACAATTCTATTTATTTAGATTTGTTTTTAAAATGTGTCCGCCTTTCTGTCCATCTATTTATTGTAAACAATCTATACCCAAATACCCAAAGTGCGTCTTACTTTGGGTATTTTTTTCATGAAATTTTGGACAGTACTGCTTTTAGAGCCAAGGTATAACACTATTCCAAATGGTTCTCATGAGTGCATTGTTAGAAGCCCTCTCCATATAAAGTCATATTTTATATTATAATAAATCTTTATATGATAAAAATTGAAATTTTTTAATAAGATTTTGTAAAGAATAGTTAGTTAGCTTAATGAGTTAACTGTTAACTTTTGAACGAAGTGACAATGATTTGGATTTACGGATACAAGTTAACTTGACTAATTTTCAGCCTTAATTATGGAACTAAGATGGGCAGAGCGGACTATAAGACCCTACACATAAGATGGGTGATATACTAAGTTTATTATCCGGTTTGCAACATCGTCTGTTTCGAGACATTGAGCTGAAATTTTGTACAAAAAAAGTATTTAGCTTCTGTAGGTTGGTATCTAATTAAATTGAGCAATTAATAGCCACGGCTACAAACGATCAAAAACCTTTTTATCAGCCACAAAAAAATTGACCTAAGAAAATTTGCTTAAAATGCCCAAAAAAATGGGCATGGTACGTGTCTCTTACTGCTTTACAAAAAAAAAAAAAAAAAAACATCTTTAGCTTAGAATTGGACACAAAAACAAACATTATTAGGCAGTGTAAACAGGTACCTGCCACGCCCACAGTTCATTTAGAGACGTGAAGGCTATTTAAAATTTGTTGTTTTTGTATTTGTTTTATTTTTGTTCCATTTAAAGTTTCTCTTAAACTCATTAAAAAAAGTGGTATTTCTTCAATCATTTCCACTTCTCGGTATTTGCGGTTTTATGGCTTTTCTGTCGGTCATGCTTTTAATAAACAAATAAAACAAAAAACTGGAAGAAAAAAAAACAATTCTTTGTACATATTTCACGAACATTGATTGATGGCCTCGGAGAAATTTTTGCATAAAATCATAATTACAATAATGATAATCAAGGGGAATAGGAAGAGGAAGATATATAGAAGGGAGGAATAGAGTAATTAGATTAAAGGATATAATTATAAATTTTGAACTAAGGAAGTCATTATGAAACAAAGCAAACACAAGGTTTAATTATCAGCATTTACTTCACTATTGTTGCTATTGTAACACTGTAAATATTGTGGGAGGAAAGCAAATTTTAAACCAGTACCTAAACTACAGAAAGAGTGAAAAAGTTCACATTTGAAAAATCAATTGTTACTGTCTTGCGTTTGTTTAATTAGTTTGTGGGAAAAGAGTAAAGTTAAGCTTTGATCCAGGTGGGTGTGGCAGGGACGTAGTTCGCGAATTGGTTCAGATGCGGTGTAACTTTTCATCATCCGTATAATCTGTGAGCCGTATAAGTCTTAAATTTCTCATAACATAGTTGCAAGGTTTGGAGTATTTGATCGGTCCACCTTTCAAAGAATCTGGAATGTTTGAAATCTTCCCATTGTTCTCATGAATTTCGGTTCTTTCTATATCACATAATAGTTAGGGTATTACGTGCATTTCGTTCAGCAATACGTTCTCACTGTTGTTGTATTATCATTCTTATTCTTGTTGTTGTTGTTGTTGTTGTTGCTGCTGCTGTAATAGTGGCATTTTATTTAAAAGGTGTAAATACTTTCTCTCTTTCTTTTAAAAGAACAAAAAGAAATTAATTTTTATTTCCTTTTTTTCCTTCTTTTTTTTTTACTAAATTCATTTCATACGAAATTTCTGATTAACTGTGTAGTGCTTGATGTAGATCTAAAATATCCACCAAAATGACCAACAGCTGACAGGTTCAGCTAAAAGTAGTTATAAAAGAATAAAGAATAAATAAGATGAAGAAAAGGCGGGCGAGGATATGCTCCAGCTAAAGTTACTTGTCATTTATTTATTTTCCGTTTTTTGCACTTTGCACAACCAGCTAAAGTCACAAGCCAACTAGTCATTACAACAGCTTTTGCTGGTTCTTCATGTGTTCTCTGTTGCAATCTCATCTTGTATTTCAAATTTTGTTACTGTTGTTGTTGTTTACTTTAGCTGCGTATTCTCTACGATCCTGTGGTTAAATGTTTAAGAAAGTTTTCCTTTTTTTCACTGTTGATTTCTTTTCTATTGTAAGTATATATAGAAAACTTGTATGTGTATCTGTGTGTTTGGTTATTATACCTTTCATCTTAGCAATGAGGGGGTATACAAAGTTTGCTATTTCGTTTGCAACACCCAGAAAAAAGACTCTACAAAGTATATATATTCTTGATCATCATCAATCTGAGGCAAAATAGACATGTTCGTCCGTGTAACGGAGTGTCTGTTGCTGAAACGTTCACAGTTGTAAATTTTGAGACATTGAACTGAATTTTATAACTAGATTTCTATTGAAATTGGACCAAATCTTACAGCCATAAAAATGCATCTAAAAGGTACAATTTAGCACACATATGTATAAATAGTACATCCAGTGGGCGTGGACGTGGTCGAATAACCGAAATTCCACAATTCAACTTAATAATTGTTACGCAATATGATATGTGTAAGCAGGTACATGCCACGCCCACTATTGGTATGTAAAAGTGAAGGGCATTTAAGATTCGCACTAAGCCAAATTTAGTCTTTTGTCCTAATTTTTTTATACTTCTTGTAGCGCAATTTTAATGACATGTTGGGGTTGAAAGCAGATTAGTAAAGGACAAATAAGAGGGAAATTTCAACTAAAAAGTAAAAAGAAAATGCATTCATCTTAAAATCAAGGATATTTTTAAGTAAGTCAAGTCTGCCGTTGTTATGCTCCTATCAACTTTTTTCCATTAGTGAAGCTGTCATCAGCAAAATGTTTTGATGGTGAAAGGAAAAGAAACCCAACAGTAGACAATCTCATTATTAATAAAAAAGAATAAAAAATTTCTACTTAGAAAAAATAATTCACTTCTTCTCATGCACACATTGTGCTTCGTAAAGGTAATCAATCATATATTAAAACAATGCAAGAATCGATTTTGCAAAAGTTTAGCCTTTTCGCTGACAGTACGAATACTTAGTAAAGAGTTTGGTAAAGAATTTTCTAATGCCTATGACATGCACTTCTTCTTTTTGTTAAATTGTATTTGTACATTTTGGGCAAAGAAGATTAAGTGAATATATTGCCATTTTGACTGCTGTTGATAAAAAGTTTTTTGGTTGGGGCATACTAACTATTAGGGTTGGAGCAAGTAGTGTCAAAACTATAACAATAACAAGCGTGGCAGGTACTTAACTAGGCCCTCTAATTATAAAGCTTGTGAGCTTGCAAAGTCAAGTTTAAATTGTGTGGCGTATCTGTTATCCGACCGCGCCTATTTTTGGAACATCGATAGATGGGATGTGATCCATAAATTTGTATATCAAGTCAGTTGTATATTGGTCAGTTCTTATGGCAAACAAATACATCTTTCACGATTGGAAGGCATGGCTCTTGACCGATTTGGCTCTACTTAAATAGTACAGAAACTAGAAGTGTCTGTACAAAAATTCAACTCAATATCTCAGAATTATTAATCAGTGCTACTCAAAATATTTTGGATCAACATATAAAACTGAGTTGAACTGGACATGTCCGTGCATGTGTGTCCCTGTTATTGGCATTCTCATGATCGTACATTTTGTGATATCGACTTACATTGCTTTTAACTAGACGTAGATATTTTAATTGAGCAAAATGGGTCACAATCGACTTAAGTCTATTTATGCCGAAAATATTGGCATGTGGTATACATATTTATGTATAATTATGCCATCCATCCATATGCCAAAAACTGAGCGCAGCAGTACCACAGACTTGCCCACAATTGGCAAAAATCTAAAAATCTTTCATAAAATTTAACCAAATTGAAATTTTTTTGCATATATCTTTAACTATTGCGCCCATCGGATAATAAGCACGCCCACTATAAACAAAAAACTTTATTTAACATTTAACATACAATTTATGAGGTATTCTGAAATACGTGCGAGAATATGAGAATATATAATTAGATACCTGCCACGCCTTGCATATATTAACGTGGAGAGTATTTGATATGCGACCTTGTTTTTTTTTGTTTATAAAATTATCAACTGTTGCAGGTGTTAAGACGTAAAACTGTTGCTAATTTAAAATAAGTTTCCAAAGAGTAAGACCTGCATATGAAGCTATTATTTGAACTTTTCAATTATCAACCATTTCAGGGTGTTTTTAATAAGTCACTTAAATGGAAAATGTTTTCTTCTCTTTACCTTTGTATTGAAACATTTTTACAGATTTTGTTTATATTTTTGACGACAACAATTTTATACATAAACAAGTGCAAATGTTATAGGCGGCCAAGAGCGACCATATAATATCCTACACTATTTAGCTCCTTAACTTATATACCATATAAGCTATATATAGTATGAATAAAGTCAGACGTATTGCCAAATAAGCCACTTCATGAAGGGGTTTCTAAAAATGACCCGATCGGTTTCAAATTTGTTACATTCAATTATTAAGCTCATTAACTACCATTAACTACTCACCAAATTTTGTCCAAAACTATAAAGAATTGCGATTTTTTGCCATATAAAGACTTCTTTTATAATAAAACCTTATATAAGGATGGGTTCTAAAAATAATCCGATTCGGTCCATTTTTAATACGCTTTCTCTCTGGGCCAATACGTGTGCTTCTACCAAATTTCATTGAATTATATCAAAAAATTCAACTTTTAGCTTACGAAGAAATTTACATGGACAGACGCACATGTTTAAATCGATTCAGATTTTGATTCTAAATCGATCGTTATAATTGAAAGTGTGTGGCATTTGCCCATTAGGAGTTACAAACATCCCCACAAACTTAATATATACTCTTTGCCATAATTGGTGTAGGGTGTAAGAGCATCACGCAGTAGTTTTTTTTATAAATCAACATAAGAGATAAATTTATTCACATATATTAAATGACTGAAAAGGACAAAAATGTATGCAAAGTGAATAAAAGAAGAAAGTGAAGAGAGTAAAAAAAACTGTTATTCATAAATAAACGCAAGTGGCGCTCGTACAAGGAAAAGGGGCAAACAAAAAAAAAAAAAAACAAAAACAAGTAAGAAAACATTTGGCTTAGGCGAAATCTTAAATACCCTCCACCTCCACAACGGGGGGCGTGGCAAATATATATATATTGCGCCCTCTAATAGTGTATGCATCAGGTATCAGCATGCGAGTCTAGTTTTACGTTGATTATGGTTTTTTGAAAATTGAGGGCGTGTCTATTATCCGACCATGCCCATTTTTAATCGGATATCTATGTATACGCGTACCAAATGTAAAGTTTCTAGGTCAACTTTTGTGGCAGATATAAAGATTTTTGATTGATTGTGGGCGTGTCTATAATCCGAATACGCCCATTTTTGGCACATCGATGAAGCTAAGATTTATAGACGTATGTACCAAATTTGTGGCAGATAAATAGATTTTTGTTGATTATGGGCGTGGCACTGGTCCGATTTTACCCATTTTAAATAGCGATCTGCGTACAAAATTTCAGCTCAATATCTCAACATTTACGGCAGTGAGAGTGCTAACAACAGACGCACACACGGACACACGGACATACATGTCTAAATTGACTCAGTTTTTGACGCTGATCAAGAATATATATACTTTGTAGGGTTTCTGACGGTGTTGCAATCGGTAGAACAAACTTAGTATACCCTCATCACTGAGGTGAAGGGTATAAAAAAATTGTGTGCACATAAAACTAAAACAAGATTTTGTTCATCTTGCTTTAAAACACGCACTTTAACACACAGAGTCCCACACTCACTTACATACGTACGCTGTACTTACTCTCCGGTTATAACGATATCGCATAATGCACATGCACACTCTCACACTCTTGCATTGTGTCTGTGTGTATTGCTATGCAAAAGCAAAAACATAACAGATTCATAGTTGATATGTTCTAAGTCGGCGGCATGTTGTGCTCGATAAAAAGGAAAAAATAAAACTAACAACACGGTGGGTGCATGTGTGCGTGCGCAAGCAAGGATTAAGCTGTACGTACGTACGCACGTAGCTGAAATGATGGTGGTTGCTAGGAAACTGTTAGTATAAACAGACACATACGTTGCGGTGGTGGTGGTGCTGATGATGGCGTGTGTATGAATTTGAAAGTTTATTCAAAGAGTCTATGAATATGCAAGTGAATTTTTAAATCCATAAATGTATGTGTGCACGTATGCACACATGTTAACTGATTCTATATGCATATGCATACACGGCCCCATCAACATACACTTGAAGCTCTGACATCCATAAATTCCATAGCAGCAGTAGTAGTGTTTGTGGTAAAACTTGTTTCTTCAACGTTAAGACAATTCATGTGCTCTTCGCTCTTTGTCGCTTGCCTTTGTTCGGTTGCTAAAGAATGTATAATTTTTGATGCTATGCTCAGGATCAAAGCTTTCTTCTTACAAAAGCAAAAAAACGAAAAAAAAAAAACAATGATATTGAAAAAGGAAGTCAGTCACTTAACTTCCTGTGTTGCGATAGAATTTTAAGAGGATTTCTCCTTTGTTCCTTTTTTTTTGTATTCAATATTTAAGAGAAAATTTTTATTAGAATTTTAATTTAAAATTTTCTTTTTCTTCTTCTTCCTGTTCTGCTTTTATACTTTAGCTGCGTTCGCGTATACAACTGATGCGAAGTTGTGCTGATTCAAAACGGGACTTTGACGAGCTTATGACGTTTTTCAAAATGCCTTTAATCGATTTTGTTGTTACCACAATTGTAATGTTGGTACTGTCAGGTAAGTTATAATTTTCAGTTTTACAATATAATATTTATACTCTTCACATATCAGTGTGCAACACCCAGAAAACATGTGTAGTCAAAATCTGAGTCGATCAAAAATGTCCGTCCGTGTTTTCGTGGCACTATCGATGACATGAAGATGAAATTTTCTACGTGCACATGCATTTCCACCTTCTCTATGGAGGTGGCTCCTTCAAATTAGAAAATTCGACTGAGAGTCACGCCCACTATATGTAAAAAACCTATATCTCTGTCACAAAAATTTAGCAAAAAAATTAAAATTAGAATCCAAATTAGTAATTAACTTAACCATCGATGTGTAAAAAAATGGGCGTGGTCATATTCAGAAAACCTTACATATGATCGAATCCGTCTTGCTTGTTGATACGTAGTGCGATTATTATTAGTGAAGGTAATCATATACCAGCCACGCCCACATTTCGTATATAGATGTGCTGGGTATTTATGATATGACTCCAGTCCAATCTAGTTTTTGTTTAACTAGTCATTAATAAATTGTGGTATTGAATAATTCATGTAAGAATAAAAGATACATATGCAGCATCACACTTGGCATATATAACTTTTTATTAATTATTCATTGCAACATTTTTTTTTTATTTACAATATTTATTTTTTTTCTTATATATATATTTTATTATAATGAAAATAAATTTTGAATGGAAAACAACAAAAACATGCAAACATGAAATCATTCATTGCGCAAAGTTTTACATATAATGAGAAATTTACGCGTTGATAGCAAATAAAGTGCAACAGCAACTAATTAATAATAAATAATAATAAAAAATATGTATATATATATATATGTTTTATAATAAATTTCCCTAGAGTGATTTACACAACACCTACTGATATATGTGTGTGTGCATGTGTGCATATAAATTTATATTGATATCAACTAACACATATTCGTTTCATAAACCTAAAGGGCACAAAGGATCGAAACTAATAACACTACTCGTACATTCGAAAAAAGTACTGCAGCGCATGAATAAATACCTCATGTAACCCCATATAGACCCGGCACATGCATAAAGTGTAAATGAGAGGGAGATTGTGCTGTGAACACTAAACTATAATATCAACAGAAAACTAACTTTTCATCACTAATTTATATAGACATTCAACACTCGCATTATAATATATATGTATTTGTGCCACATATAACACACACACACACACAATAAAACCTATGCATTGTAGATATAATGATTTAAAAAAATTAATTCGGTTTAGACCAAATCTTAAATACGCTTCATATCTACATACATACAAACAGTGAGCGTGGCAGATACATAATGACACCTTTTAATAATGTAAGCATTACGCATCAACTTGCGAGTCCAGTTTACGCTTTGTAAGAGTTTTTGTACATTGTGGGCGTGTCTGTTATCTAACCATGCCCAGTTTTGGTATAAGGATATATGGATTAATTATATTTCTGTATACAAAATTTAAACTTTTTGAGGCCGTGTGGGTGTGACCCTTGACCGATTTTTCCCAATTTAAAATCGATTTGCTAACAGAAACTATGTAGAAGTGACTGTACAAAAGTTCACCTCAATGTTACAAAATGTACAATCGCGAAAGTGCACAGACACACGACATCAACTCAGATCAAGAATGTACAACTCTGTAGGGTCTTTGATGCCTTCTTGTGGGTGTTGCAAACGGTATAGCAAGCAGTATACTTCCAAATTATGTGGAGAATATAAAAAATATTTATATGTATATATGTACATGTGCGTATGTGTGTGCAATAATGCAATGTTTGCTGTGTAATGAGCAATAGTAGTAGCAGAGGCAACAGCGGCAGCAGCACGTAAAACTTTTCAAAATGAGCAAAAAATTATAGGATAGGGAGTTAGTTTTTTTTCTCTCTTTATACTAAAATAAATGTACACACACATAGTCTTTCATAGTCACATGCATAGCTTACATACTGTCCCTAAACATACACTTACAGTGTCATCTATGCCACTGGCGGTTTAAGGTATAATTAGTTATACAAGAATGTTTGTATTTGAGTTGAATACGAAATATTTCATATTTTTCATTTCGTAGTGATCAATGGTTTTACAGCCAAGTCACTCCGAATTTAAAACGTAACCACTTCTAATTAATTTGCAGTTCGCTTCGACATGTCTTTAAATTCGGGATAATTACGTTTCCACTTACTCCGAAAATACTCTAGAACCCAGAATTCTACCACTACGAATATACTGCCAATATGGTCTGAAATGACATTTAATTAACTCCAACTTTACTCCGAAATTGCTACGGTTCCTTTATAATTTATTTTAATTCATTACAGACAAACTCAATATCGTTTCAGTCCGAAAATATTTACCTCAAGACAATTCCCATAAGCACTGCTTAAATACTCCTATAGTACTCCGGATTTACGATAAGCTAGCTTCCGAAATTAATTTAAATATACTCCGGCATAGGACAAATGAAATATGATATAATTAAATTCCGTTATAACCCTAAATCGTCTTCCACACAACTTTGAAATTATTCTCAATTTACTCGACCATATTTGCAATAATACCAAAATAAAATTTGATATCTGATCTGATATCTGATCCCAATTAACTCCGAAAATGTTTTGCTTTACTTCGAACAAAAAACTTATTTTATTCCGGAATTAGGACAAAGTCAATTTACATTTTCTAAAGAAAAAGTCTAAATCTACTCCTAATAAACTCCGAAAAGTCATATTTACAATAATGTGGAAAAAAATTCAAATAATTTGAAATAAGTTTCAACCCATCTATAAATCTACTCCCTATGTGCTCTGAAAAAGTTGTTCTTTACTCCGAGAATTTAATCATTTCGGAATGACTCCGAATTTATTTTTAAATATTAGCACATTCTCAAATCTGCTCCCAATGCACTTCGAAGATTTGCCCCGAATTCCTTTTCACAATTCATTCAACCCACTTCAAATCTGCCCTCAATTTACTCTGAAATTATTCATTATTTGCTCCAAAAGTCCTATTTTACTTCGAATTGACTCCGAATTATTTTTACGATTCGATCAACTCCGACATAACCCTAAAACTGGTCCGAACTTATTTTTAATAAACTCGGAAAAGTCTTCCTTCCCAATGCTTTCCGAAATTATTTCACGATTCGATCCTATGGCGAGCTATTCACTAATAATCGATATCACTTATATTGAACGAATTATTATTAAAATTATCAAAAAAAAAAAAAAAAAAATTATATAAAATTTTGTAGGGTACCAGCTGCTTGAATTGAACCCCATATAGAACATTGTTTGTGCTTGTTTATTTTTGTGTGATTTTATTTCGAACAGTAACGATTACACAAGAGAATAATTTTTGCCACATTAATCATAGCGAAGCAGGCGTAAAATAAATAAAAGCGGAAGAGCGAGGAATAGACGCAGCTATACTCACGCTTAAGTTAAATACACCAGAGTGAAAACATAAAAACTAACTTTATACAAATGAAATAATAAAGCACACACATCAGTGTGCTACATGGTACACACAACCACCGAATAACACACAACAACAAATTATAATCCTTATATAACTTTCCCCAGCAATTTTAGTACCGTAGACCAGCATACACATACATGTGCCTACCTATGCATGTGTTCCGGTGCTTACGTAAAAATCCCTCAAGTATTTAGAAATGTATGCGTATATAGAAAGTTAGCTTTCCTTTGCCTGTGCATATGCGTATACATGTGTGCGTTGCTCTACACAGAAAAGTGCTGATTTGTAAAAATTATGATAAAGTTGATGAGTGCGGTTTAAGCAAAGTCGAAAAACAAAAAAGGGAAAAGTTTGTAATTAAATTGAAAGCACATTAGGAAAGGAAATCCCACACGTTCAACCAACATGTCTGTCTAACTCTCTGATTGCTAACGGAAACAATAGGTTTAAGTGATAAATGAATGAATGGTTGAGAGTTGCGTTCTTTCATCCTCTTCTATAAGCACTCAGCAGAAAGTTGAATACTTTCTTGTTTTCCTTCTTCCTTCTTTTTGCGTTGTTCGTTCGCTAAGAAGCTCAGAATTTTTGGCGTCTGTTGAGCAAATGAGTGACATCAATGTTTCATCTCAGTGGCAGTTGAGTGTGCGTTGGGAAAAAAGAAAGAAAATGATTAATGTTTTTAATGTAGAAAATAAATCTTCACACAAACAGATTATCGAAGTGATCGAATGCTTAATGCACACTAAGTGCTATGTATAGTAAATGGCATGAAAATTATATATGTATTCTGTTAAAGACGACTTTCCACAATACTCGATGAAAGTTTTTATATGTAACTTGAACCCCACTGCTAGATATTAATGTATTCTGTTCTGTTCTAAAGTTGGCATTAAACGAATTTGTATTTGTTATATGTATACTCCTCACCTTGGTGGTGGGGGCATAGTAAGTTTGTCATTTTATTTGCAACACCCAGGAGGAGGCATCAGGTACCCTACAAAGTACATATATCCCTGATCAGTAAAAATCAGTAAAAACTAAGTCAATCTAGACATGTCCGTCCGTACGATCATAACTTTTCACATATTCAGCTGAAATTTTGTACAAACATTTATACACAAATCGAGAGTGACGATCACTACTACAATGGACACAAATCTCTCCCGGCCACAAAATTGGTCTCTGTGGTTACAATTTGGTACAAAAATGTTTAATTATGTTGAAAAACCAGTCACGCCCATAATTTACGAAGTACTTTTTTGAAGCAGGATTCGAGTTGTTATTTGACACGTTACACAAAATCTATGCGCCCATTGTTTGTATATAGAGCTGGAAGGGTGCCCACAAGTTGACTTAAACCAAATTTCGTTTTTATTTTTTTACTTTATTTTTACATTTAGTCGTTTTTGTTCTGTTTTTCATTTTTGTTAAGCCAATAAATAAAAATTGGTTTCATTTTAATCTGAGAAATATTTCCACTAAAAGCTTTTACGAGTCGTATAAATATCATTTTCAACCATTTCTCATAATCCCTTTATATGCGTATGTATTTGTCCTAAAATTCTTTTGTTGTTGTTGTTGTTATTGTTATTGTTGTTGTTGTTGTAAATCTCATGAATTTTGCAATTAAAGTTTAATTGAAATTATTTGTTTGAAAACTATTTTAATTCATTTTTTAAACGAATTTTTGACTTGAAATATTTTTATATTAGAGCGATAAAAGTATGTATCGAGGTGTATATATATATGTGTTTATATCATAGAATGGTTTTCGTTCAATGCTATGTGGTTTTTTTTCTAGGAATGCGTTTTTATATACATGACTCTGTGGTTGGACGTACAGACACAAATAATTAAATCAACTCAATCATCTCTCTAAACGATTACATTGACTCGTAGTATATGCATTATGGAAGCTGGATTTTAAGACAAACCTCCATAAATCTATTTTGTTAGCGGATAGAAATCTTTTTTTGGATTGTGGGCGTGGCGCCAAACAAATTTTACTTTAAAAACCTGCGACCAAAAGTAGAAATTTATGAACTTGACGTAGTTTAGATCGATTATTCAAAATTTGCAACCATTGGAGTGCCACCAACGTACGGACACATGTCTAGATCGATTCAGATTTGAATGTTGTTTAGGAATATGTATACTTTGTAGGGTCCCTGATGCCGCCCTTTGGGAGCAATAACAAACTTAGTACACCCTCACTTCATAGTAACCTGCATGGAAGGTACACAAGTAAACATTACAAAAAAAATTCCAATTCTTTTTTTTAACGTATACCGACCGAATGTTAAATATTGAGAGAAAGAGAAAGAGAGAGAGAGAGAGAGAGAAGTAGAAATCGATGCCTCTATATAACAAGCAGTTAATTGAAAAATCTGTCATCACCGAATTGTATTGTTTGCAAATGAGAATAACTAACAATAGCAATAAGCATCATCATCAGGTGTAGGATCATCACCATGACCAATAGAAGCAGCAACAGCAACAGCATCATCATCAACCAACTATAACATCATCAAACATAAAAGCCAGAGACATTGACTTTGACATATATGTGTATGTAGTTGTGTGTATATATGTATGTCTCTCTCTCTCGCTCTCTCTCCCGCTCTTTGTCTATATTTGAGTTTACGCTATGACGGAGATTATAATCTCTGCTGGATGATTTATGGGCTTTTAACAATTGACCCGATGCCCTGTAAATCACGCAACGTTTTGTTTACTCTCCGTATAGACGATGGAATTGAAAGCAAAGGCGAAACAAGAGATCCTTGCAATGTAATTCAAAAAAAAAAAGGTAAAAGGTTTTTAATCAGGCTTTGCTTACCGCTCAATACTTTTGAAACAAATTAATAAAATGAAGTTGAAATTTCAACTACCTTGCATGTCCCTGAAACTACCTTTGATGTGTAACGATTTAAAGTATCTTTGTAACCAACTATTTATCAAATACTTTATAAACGTTTTATCATCTGATTACTTCTGCTGGCTTTAAAATGTTGGAATATGTTGGCAAAGTAGGAAATGAAATCACCGGCATCCTCATTATACATGTGCGTTCACTCCAAACTCATTTTACATGAATTAAGCAAACAACCAGCTGGGTAGTGCGAGTAGAACAAACACTTGAACAATGTTTTTGTTTGGTTTGTTACTCAAAGGAAATGTTGTTCATTGTTGTTCCATGTACATAAAATTCTCTAATTGTATTATAAGCAAGGACATCAACTCGCAGGAAGCATCACAACAACATTAGTTTAGTTTATAAAGCATATTAGAAGGAAGGGTAGGTAGCGTTTATTCTTTGTTGCGAGTACGCCGCTTTTTGTTTTCTTTTTTTTCCTTTTTTTTCTTAAGCTTCACTGCACCAACAGTAGTACGGGTCTTCATGAAAAATGGAAAAACATTTAAATATTTATACCCTACACCACATGTGGCTAAAAGGGTATATTAAGTTTGTGCTGATGAACTCCACACCAACCTTCCAAAATGCCGATCGATTTAGAATCAAAATCCGTCCGTCTGTCCGCCTGTTTATGTCCATGTAAATTTGAGCTACAGGTCGCATTTTTTTAGACAATTCGATGAAATTCGGTATAAGCCCATGTATTGGCCCCAAGATGAACTCTATTGAAAATAAACCGATTTGAACCATTTCTAGAACGTATAAGGATCTATTATAAAGAAGGCTTTTATATGGAAAAAATCGCAATTCTTGATATTTTTGGACAAAATTTACTGAAGAATAGTTCATAGGCTATCTTTGGAACCATTTGTATTATGGGCGTGGTTCTTAATCGTTGTTTTCACTTGAAAACAAAAGGAACCTTTGGAATTAATCAAGGATCTATAACCCTAAGAGACTTATCAATAGACAAACAGACTCACGGACGTCACTGAACTGGCTTCGATTGTCATGTTAATTAATTAAAACTTTCTTCTCGTAGGTGCAAAAACTTATGATAACATCTGCTAATAACCGTTACCCATTTTCATGAATACCCCGATTGCTTAATTATATAATAAACGTACATTTGTAATGATAACATTATGCTCGGCGATGTGTGGGTTGTTTGGTTGGTTTCTGTTTTTTTTTTTTTTTATTGTGTTTTTCTTCGTAATAAGCACAATAATCATTTTGAAGTAATAAAGTGTGATATCAAGAGGGACCCATACACAGCTTCTCTGTGTGCCCTACACGTCATAGCTACTCTCTCGTATTTGTATATACGAACGATAAAGATAATAATGATTGTTATTGCAGGATTTTTTGTTGTTTGTAAATTGTTATTGTTGTTGTACATATCAACTGAGAAATGTAGTTTATTATAATTATTATGTGTGCTGAGATAATGTCGGCAATTTGTGAGAAGGGCAGCTTATAATGATTTTATGCAGTGGTTTGCTTTTGAGATACAATGAAAGCTTGCTTGCGTGGTTTAAAGCACGCCGAAGAGTTTGAAACTAAATATGGCTTAGGACTATTTACAAATGGTGGGAGTGGCAGATGCGCACTAATAGTGTATGTATAACATATCAGCTAGCAAGTCGAGTTAGTCGACCACATACTACGTGAGCACATGTTTAGATCGATTTCGATTTTTATGCCGATCGAATATAAAAATACTAGAAAAAGTTTGTGAGACTTTATTTTGGTATGTTAAGAGGCAGTGACTAACTCGATGTACTCCCCACTCTAATGTGAAGAGGGTGTAACAATAATTGTACGATGGAGGGTACGTACAACACTACTACTGCAATTGTTTTATTACTCTGTTGTACTAAATTAGATTTCTGGTACAAGAAACAAAAAACAAACATCTCCGTGTACAACTCTTGTTTAATCAGCTTGAGTGTTTCATTTAAAGGAATTTTTCGTACCGCTATAGCAGAAAAACAGGAAAACTTTCTGCACCAGCACCACGTAAATCGAAAAATAAAGAAAAGTTCAAACTTAAAAGCATTGTAGTGAATAATCAAGTGAGTTGTTGATGCTGCTCATACCAGCCAAGATCAGTTTCTACTTATTATCTACTCAGTACCAGATAAAATGTTCCATGATTTATTTGTGTTTATTGCTTTCACAACAACGTTTAAACAAAACTCTAGCCAAAAGTTGTAACAAAAGTAAAGTTACAGAGATAGGCTAACAAAGTAACAAATAACGTTTTTTCCTTCTTTCTTTCTCTCTTTCTATTTCATCAAGACAAAGTTGATAAAACAATTACAAAACGCGTAATATGTTTATAGTTATAAGTTTATATGAGAGCGGTAGTATATAATTGCAAAGGCAGAGAGAAACAGTTGTGTGACATTTGAACTCCTTAACGAGAAATGCTAACACACCAATTGGTTGAAAACAAAATTGAAACGATTTAATCATGTCTGTCTGTCCGTCCATGTTACATATATTATCATTCAAAAAATTTCCATTTTTTGTCATTTATTGATGAAACGTGTCTTCCTTCACTATTGCAAATGGACTTGAATGATCTATTTTTAAAACCAAACAAAATATAAGTCGATCCGTACAACAAACATACACATTTAGTTTCTGCACGAAGAACTCTATTTAAATTGGGCAAATTCGACCAAGAGTCACACCCATAATCGATCGAGACTACTGTCACGATCGAGACTACCTGTCACGCCCACTGTATAGAGTACTGAGAAGGGTATTTAAGATTTGACCTAGGCCAAATTTATTTTTTTTTAGTTGCTTCAATACAATTTTGCACTTAATAATAAGAATATGTTAAAATTATATCAAAGCAAATATTGCATGTGACACATACATCTGCATGCAATAGTTTTCATTTAACTTTATACACACATTAAGAGAAATCGTTGAATTGAATTTGCTCCAAAAAAAAGGTGCCTCTGCTATAAGCACAATATTTACATGAGCGTACATTGTTTTTTTTTTTTTTTGGTAAAAGTTAATATTTTAATAAATCACATTTTTTAAAACGCAATAACAAAATAACGGTCTCTCATACTTGATCGAAATATAAGACTTTCAACATTTTTTCGTCTTCAATATTATTTTATGTGAAAAATTAAACAAATAAAATGTTGTTGTTGTTGTTATTGTTTATGTCATATATATCAGGGTATTGTTTTGCGGAATTTCTATGCAGCCACCACACATTCTGGAATTTCTCTCAAGTACTCATTACATCTAATAATTATATAATTAAATAATAAAACTTGAAATTATTATTTAAATATTTTGTAAACATTTTCATCAAATAAATGTCACTTTGTCATAACTTTGTTGGTTTGGTTTTTATACCCTCCACCTCAGTGATGAGGGTGTACTAAGTTTGTTCTTCCGTTTGCAACACCCAGAAGGAGGCGTCAGAGACACTATAAGTATATATATTCTTGATCGGCGTCAAAAACTGAGTCGATTTAGACATGTATGTCCGTGTGTCCGTGTGTCCGGCTGTTGTTGGCACTCTCACGGGCGTAAATTTTGAGATATTGAGCTGAAATTTTGTACAGGCACTTTTAGTCTTTGCACGCAGATCGATATTTAAAATGGGCAAAATCGGACTAGTGCCACGCCCACAATCAATAAAAATCTATTTATCTGCTACAAAAATTGAGCTATAACCTTGAAATTTGATATGTATACCTACAAATATTAGCTTCATCGATATGCCAAAAATGGGCGCATTCGGATTACAGACACGCCCAAAATTAATAAAAATCTTTATATCTGCCACAAAAGTTGACCTAGGAACTTGAAATTTGGTACCCGTATACATGGTTATCCCATTGATTGATATGCCAAAAATGGGCGTAGTTGGATAAAAGATACGCCCACAATTAAAAAAAAACCATATTTAACGTAAAAGTCGACTTGCATGCTGATACGTAAGACATACACTATTAGAATGCGGAATATATATATATATTTGCCACGCCCTTTCGTGTAGAGGTGGAGGGTATTTAAAATTTGGCCTAAGTCAAACTTAGTTTTCTTACTTGTTTTTTATTATTATTTTGCTACCTAGGAAATTTATTCAAAAATTTATTGTAATCGTAAACTTTTCTAATTGGATTTTATTTAAATTTTTATGTGAATGAGAGAAAGAGCGGTAAAAAACATTATACGCACACACACATGCAGCCGTCATTGTTACGAATTGTGAACAAAAAGTCGAATTCTTAAAGTTGTGTGTGTGTGTATGTGTCTGCGCTTCCTTATTGCCTAACATGCATCCTTTTAAAAGTTTGAAGCGAGCGCGTGTGTATGTGTGTGTGTGTGTGTGCGTGCGTGTGCGTGCTTCATTAGGCACAATTAACGTTGTTATATCAACCTAAACTTACACACGCACACATACATATATACAAACGCCCAACAAATTGCTGACGGTAGTGCTAATTTATTAATAGCAGCAACTGCATCCACCACCAACAAAAACAACAACAATAACTCAAGATAACATCTCACGGAACTGAGAAGAATTTGTAGAACAAAACATTTATAAACAACAACAACAACAACAACAGCAATAACAAAGATGATGATGAACTCATAGATGCGTGTGAGTGAGTTGGTGTTGGTGGTGTTGTTGAAACAGGAGAAATGAATTTTCAACAATTTGACAAGTTTTATGTTTAATAAAACTAAGTATGTATGTATGTACATATGTATGTATGTATGTATGTATGTATGTATGTATGCATGCGATTATGCGTGTGTGTGTGTGTTGTGAAATATTTTGTCAAATATTTTACTCACAGCAGCGACAACAAAAATTTTTGAGTTTTAAGCAAAAAATAAATGAAATACCAAAAATTCATCATTCTCTTGTTCTTGTTCTTCTTCATCATCTGCTGCTGCAGCCATAATACAACACAAAATTCTACTTTTTTTTTTGCTTGCTCTTCTGCGCCATCTCTCCATGCAATAAACAATTTGATGGATTTCCTCTTAAAATTATGTCACAACTACAACAACACTAAAGTTTGGTTGAAAAATAAAAAATTTTTGTTGAAAGACAAATTTTTAGTTTTCTGTTATAGTAGTACGTACACACACACAGTCTTTCAAAAGTAATTTTTAATGTGCTTCACACTCCAAGGCAATAATTGTAGATGTGCTTAGCTACTCTATCTTTGTCTTTTTTATCTGGCATACACTTCATAACTAACATTTCATTTTATATTGCGTGTTTTTATGCAGGGAGAAAACTTTCTGTGCAACCAAGTGCAAATCAATTAATCTTTGAAAAAGTTCAAAGTTTTATTTTATTAAAATAGGCAGGCCACTGGGGTAACAGTGGAGGAGAAAGGGGCGAGGAAGAGAGAGAGGGGTGAGAAGTCTGTAAATGTTGCTGTAAATCTTGTTTGTATGACTTCTTATTTTTCTTCTTCTTCTTTTAATATCTTTTTCACAAAGTTATTATCAACTTGTTAAGGTTGAACATTTATAAGGAAATCATTTAAAAACACTTTTACGACGGCCATGACAGATATTTACCTACCTTTGGAAAAGTGCTATTGTTGTTGGACTGTGGCAAAAAGGATCACTACATATGTATATACAAATTTTTGATCAGCATCAACACTTTGAGACATTCTAACCATGTCCGTCAGTGAGTCCGTAGATCTCTACAAGTACATTTGGTACTTGCAATTTTGTACAGAATGGACGAGGTGCCACGCCCACAATTAACAAATATCTTTGACACAGTTGATATATAATATTTGTATATGGTACATACACCCATATAAGGGCCATACAAATGGGCGGAGATTTATAACAGGCACGCCCACAATTGAGAAATATCTTTAAAACAGTTTTAATTTGCTGTAATTTCTAATGAAGGCATCCATCCAAATGACAGGCACGCCCACAATTTGCAAAAAAATCGAGTAATAAGTTGATATGTAAAACATAATCTATTACAAGGCGTAATCATATACAGACACGCCCCCACTTTGCATATAGATTTTAGACATATGGATGTTATAGTATGAGGCCTCGCAAATACCCCTTTGAGCGTTACAAACATGAGTTGAAAGGGAAATCCTTGAAATTCATGCCACCATTATTCAATTTAATATAAATACGTTTTAGAAAAATAAATAAAATATATAACATGACACATACTTTCTTCCTCTCTCCACATATGCTGTTCGCTGGAGGGCAAATAGCATTTTCATGCCATAGTCACTTAACATTTTATCTGCACATATATTCTTAAAAGTTATTTTAAAAATTTCACTACATACGACACAAAATATATTCTTATTTTATTTTCCACATAGTGCCGGGCGGTATACTAGGCGTGTCATACCGTTTGCAGCATCCAAACTGAATCGATCTAGATATGTCCGTTCATTATATTTATATATCTGCACGCAGATGGCTATTTAGATTGAGTTTAAAGCCACGCCCATATTAGATAAAAAGCTATATATCAGCCACAAAAATTGAGGCGTAAAACCGAAATACGAAATATTTATAATGAGCTCTTCCAACAATGTGTTGAAAATGGGCGGGGTCGGATAAGGCACAATTACAAAAACATTATTTACAGCAAAACCCGCCTTCTTGTTAAATGGTAGATGAAATATAAAGTACTTAACATCTGCCACGCCCATTGTTTGCTTAGGGATGAAAAGGCTATTTACGTTTCGTCCTAAACCAGATTTCATTTCTTTCACTTGTTTTGACTTATTTTAAGTTCTGTAGTAAACACTCTAACCTCGCCTTGGTGTAGATGTCGGGTTTTGTTCCCCAAACAAATCTTTCGAGTGCACAACATAAGACTTCTATTACAACTGCATTGTCAGCGATTTTCTATTTTCTATTTTTTTTTTTTTTCACTACATTTTTCTATATTTGCTTAAAGGAAAAACAAGCAATCTTTATGTACTTGTATAGTTGAATGAAGCGAGAACCAGGAGAAAGAGGGGGAAAGGCAGCAAAGTAGAGTGGCTTATTTGGCTTGGATGGAGTGGTGGGGTGGTAGTTGTGTGTAAGCCTAAACGTGCATTTTAATGGCATTCTAGCATCAAATAACTTTAGAGCGCACTTACCTGCAGAAAAGTACAACACAGACGTGAACGTTACGCTTATGCTACGTAAACGTATTTCCTTTTTTGGTTTTTGTTTTTGTTTTTGTGTTCTTTTTAAAAAGTACATAGCCTCCTTAAGCTTATGTACAATTGAGGTAGGTTTGCAACCACCTCTTGGGGCATCAAGTGTTAGGTGTTCGCACAGACACACAATCAGTGAAATATTGGTTTAGTAGTGTTTGTGCTTGCAGCCAATTTTAAATTGGCATTATTGATTTATTGCCATTTTATTTGTGTTTGTGTTTGTGTTTGTGTTTGTGTTGTGCTGTGCTGTGCTGTCTTGGTGCTGTTGATACCTGTTTATGTTGCAATAACTCAACTCCTTCCTTAACGTTTGCAGTTGCTGGCGTCCTTCTGCACTTTTATCTTCCCTGACTTTCTCATCCGATACTATATTTGTTTTCTATTTATACAATTTTTATTTACTATGCTTTCAAGTCTATCACAGCAGCTGCATGGTATAGTTTTAGGGGGCGGTGAAGATCATTTCTGAAGGACAACAAAATACTTTGAAATAAATAACGAAATTGTTTTCATAATGTTTAGGAAAAGAGAAGCAGATAATACGGACCATTTGGAAATCAAATATGGAAATGAGAACAAGATTGCAACTATCCGTGGAGTCCTTGTCCTATAAAAGTCACTTCGTAAAATATCGTACATGAAAAGAGTCTTTAAAAACAGCCAGATCGAGTCTAAATTTGGTACAGCCAATGATTAAGCCAATTAACAGCTTTCACCGAATTTTGTCAAAAAAAAAAAAAACAAAAATATTAGGAAGTCCGTAAACGTTTTTTCTATAATAGGACCTTACTAGAGAAGGGGTTCTAAAAATGATTTAGTCCAAATCATTTTCTTAAGGATTTATCTTTGGGTCTATCTATGCTGTTGTACCGAATTTCGTCAAAATATGTTGAAAAGTGCGCCCTGTAGCTTAAGCACAAATATATATGGACAGATGGACATGGTTATTAAATCGATTCAGAAAGTGATTCTAAGTCGATATATGTAATTGAAGGAGGTGTGGCATTTGCCATTTAGGAGTTACATACATGCGCACAATTTTAATATTCCCTTCGCTGTAGTGGTGCAGGGTATAAAAATCATAATTGTCGAATAAAGGGAAACTTCCGATTGTCTAAGGTAGAGGACGATTTATACAATATTCATGAAAATCTGAGTATATTTAGATGTGTGTCTGTCTGTTATTGTCTGTGAACGCTAATAGTTTTTGCGTATAGATCTTAGAAACGCTTTAAATTGGACAAGATTGGTGTAGAACCACGCCCATACTCGAGCAAAATATTAATCTATCTAAAAGTTGACCTAAGAAAATAATTTTTGCTATAAATACTTATAATTAGAGCATCTATCTACGTGACAAAAATGGGCGTGGTATTACAGCAAATGCGTTCACAAGTTTTAAAAACCTATACTTGACATAGAATCCGCCTGACAACCATGGATAGATTTGGCCTAAACCAAATTTAGTTTTTTACTCCCTTTGTGGATCGCATTGTATATTAGGAGTATATTTATTACAATCAGGCTGAATGAAATCATGTCTAAATATCATTATTTTGATGATAAGAAAAAAATATATATTACATATATACATACATTCATACATGTACAATATATTATATTTTTAAGCAAACATTTTAAAATTTTCATTCTTATTTAAAATCCGCAATTGTTTAGTTGCCAACGCAAAATAAAATTTTTCATTTAAAACGAAAAATTTTTCATTTAAAAATTTAAATAAATCATGTTTTAAGAATATTAAGAATTATTCTTTATTTTATTTATTATTTATGTGTGACATCCGGTGATATATACGAAATGTACAAGTGTTTACTGCAAAACAACAAAGAAAAACACCTCCTGGAATATATGTACAAATCAATCTAAAGCAAAAACAATAAAAAAAAAATTCCACAAAATTTTATTTTTACTAGAATTAAAAAAAATATATATCAACCAAATGAAGTGGAACGGATATTATTGTAAATACAACACAATAGGAAACAACAGAAATTTTTGAAATGATTGCGAGAGATTTTTTCATATCTGTGTTGCCTTGTTGTCACCATTTTCTATTTAAGCAACATTTGTGTGTGCAGCGTTTTATAAGGATTCAATTTAATTTTTCAATTGTTTAAACTTAGTTTTCTCAATTCCAACAACAACAACAACAAGGTGTTTAAATTTAATTTAATCTTCTGCTTCCCCCCTCTGCATCGTTCTTTCATATAAGACTTTAAACAATTTTTTTATTGACACACTTATACGGTATATTTGTATATGTATATATGCGTGCGTGTGTACACAATTGAGGTATTTAAAAAAAATCATTCGGCTGTCATGTCATTGTCATGAGAATGAAATAATGAAAAATTGTTTTACGTCTTAATTAATGCTGAGAGCCCATTAAATTGGATACAAAATGACCACTGAGACATCAACTGTTCGTCCCATTCATTCCCATTTATTTGTTCAATACTCGTATGATTTCAAATGCAACGTAAACATTTAAAGGCTGATAAGATTGTGTTACTTTCAGATAGGATTGGTGGTGCAACTTCGACATTACAGAAGTAATGCAAGGGTGTACTAAGTTGATGCAAATGTTGGTAACATTTAAACAGCAAATGCCACAAGTGTCTGTAATTAAACCAATCGCTTTAGAATCAAAATCGGAATTGATTTTGTCCGTCTGTAATCAGGTTACAATTTTTCATTTTTTGATATGTTTTTTTTAATGAAATCTAACACAGATAGATGTTAAATGTCTTTTGGTCCTAGGACAGTCACTATTAAAAATATATTCGATCGGTGCATTTTTAAGATCCTTCCCCCCACACAATGCTCCATTTTAAAGTGAAACTTTATAGGACGAAAATTCGTATTTATTAATTTTATGCCCTCCATCTTAGTGATGAGGGTAGGGTGTATGCTCGGTTTGCTATTGCGTTTGCAACATCCAGAAGAAAGCCTTAAACTATATATATTCTTGGTCAGCTTCAAAGTCAAAAATCTGAGCCGATGTAGACACGCCCATCCGTGTTTCGAGACATATTTCACAAACGACAATTTTGCATTAAGTTGAAATTTTGTACTTACATTTTCTCATCCCTGGAAATGGGCGTGACAGATATATCCATTGTAAAAGTGAAACTACAAAATTGAAAAGTTTTCTCTATTTCATGCTGAAAATTGTTGCTTTCTATAGTGCAAACAATTTCCAATGTAACGCATGCTGCAGCAGTCTTTAAAAAAAGGAAGCCGAACTGCTATATATGTCATGCCCACACTGAATACAAAAGTATCTACGTCACCTAAGAAGTGACAAATGTAGCTTTTTCCGTTTTAAGAATTGCTTTGTTTTTTTTTTCTTTTGTGCACAGCGCGCTTGGTTTGATCACTTTCATTTTCACAACGATCAATAAGTTATGCTCACATTTGAACAGGCTCTCAGGTTATTTAGCATGCAGCTAAACAATATAAAGCATTCAGTTGTGTTCTTCCAACTTTATACAAAATAAAAATAAAACAGTTTCATTTCATGAAAGTGCTTTTGTAAAGTTTTCACCCTTCCTTGATTAAAGCACTTTAGACTTGTTTATGTTTTTGTTGTAATCTCTCTTATAAGATGTGATGTTTATACCCTTCACCTTAGTGGTGAGGGTGTATACTTAGCGCCTAAATCTGTTCGCTCTCTCACAATAAATTTTAAGATGTTGAGCTGAAATTTCGTACAAACATTTCTATATAGTTACTGCAGACACATCGCTTTTCAAATTAGTCAAAACAGGTTGCGAGCCACGCCTACAACAGACCGAAATTTAGGTAGTGGCCATACACATTACTCATATTAATATTTAGCTCTTTCATCGTTATGTCAAAAATGATGAGCAGGGTGTTTTGTTATCGCATCAATATTCCTTTGAGTAATAATCATTTTTATTAATTTTTAGTTCACAAATATAAAAATATACTACCTGAACGTCGAGCACTAATGCTTGATATTATGGCCCAATGTAGGGCATTTATTGTTTAATTGGAGCTCCAGTCATTATTTTTAGTTTACTCGCTCTTTTTCTTGTTTTCTGTTTATTTTATACATAATCAACACAAAATTTTTTTGGTGATAGTTATTTGTTGTTGTTGTTGGTGGTGGTGGTGATGGTGGTGGTGGTGGTATTATTGTACAATTTTTTTATTATATTCACTGGCCGCATATGTATACAGCTCCGCAAAATCATTTATGTTTGTACATAGAAATGTTGTACATACCCACGTATATATATATTATTGGTCTGTAAAGAATTTAAAAGAAAAATAAAAAAGAAACAAATCGCCCAAAAATATAAAAGCAAATATTGAAGTTCGGCAATTAGCGTGAGTGTGTGTAGTTTATGGAATTGTTGAGGTTGCTTGTTGAATATGAAAACACTCACACAGCCATGTGTTTAATATTATTTGTTTATGTATAAAGATAGGTACACACACACAACACACAGAAAACTAACTGGTTTTAGAGGTCACATAATAAACCTTCAGGCTTACGCATTAAAACGCCTCAAAAGAAAGATGATAAAAAAAAAAACAGTAAACATGTGGTCAAGGCCAAATCTAAAATACTCTACATATACTCTACTCTACATATACACAAGATATGGGCGTGGCAGCGTTTTAATAATCTATGCAATACGTATCAACTTCAACATCAAAATCTGGCCTAAAAAAGATTTTTGTAAATTGTGGGCGGATATTTCAACCAACGCCGCCTATTTATGGCGCACGTATAGTAAAGCTCAATATAAATACATATGTGCATCAAATCAAAGGCTAAATTTTTGTGGCCGATAGATGCATTTTGGTCGTTTGTGGGCGTGGCTCTCAACTTGCATGCGGAATATAGAAATGTATGTAAAAAAGTTCAGTTGAATATTTAAAATTCTATAATTGTGAGAATATCAACAACAGATGGAGGCATGGACAGACGGAGGGACGGTCTAGATCGCTTTAGATTTTGATGTTGATCAAGAATATATATAATAATACATATATACATGTAGGGTGTGTCGTTCGGGGTGTTGCGTATAGAAAGATAAACTTTGTACAAATATATAAAAAAGAGAAACACGAGATAGTATTATAGTAAAAGTTTGTTGTTGTTGTTGCTGTTGTTGCTTAAAATAATATATTTATAATAAGTCTGTTGCAAAGTTGTAAAGGATTGTTTAAAGGCTAACGTACTTATCATATAGTCTTTTTCTGATAAGCTCGATGTTTTGTGAGCTTGAGTTGAAAAGAGAAAACCTTGAATGCGGTTAAAAATGAAATCTTTGAAAACTTCACTTTAATAGAGCAACAGAAATTTGAGCAAGTGTATACGATTCCAGTAAAATGTGTGATCAACGTTGTCGCGCAGTTAAGGGGTTTCTTTTATTGATATCTACACATTTTTAAAAGCGGTGCTGCAGTGCTTTGAGTAAACGTGTAAACACGTGTATTTTTTTTTTTTTTGTTAAAATTTTTATTTTTATACCCTACATATAAGATGGGGGTCTTACAAAGTTTTTTATTACATTTGAAACACTTAGAAGTAGGTGCCAGAGACCTTACAAATATTGTATATTCTTGATAAACACACATTAAATGTATGTCCGTGTGTCCGTTCATTATGGGCATTCTTACGGGCGTAAATTTTGCTACAATGAGTTGAAATTTTTACACTTTTGGTTTCTGTACGTAAATCGCTTTTGAAAAGGGGCAAAACCGATCAAGAGCCACGTCCACAATTGACAACAATATATTTATCTGTTACAATAATTAAGCTATTAAGTTGAAATTTGGCACACATATTGGTGGTTATATCACCCATCAATGGGCTAAAAAAGGGCGCGGCTATAAACAGACACGCCCACAATCAACATAAATCTCTACGTCTGCCACAAAAATCTACCTATAAACTTGACATGTGGTGCAAATATTATGGGTTATCCCATCCACTAATATACCAAAAATGGGCATGGTCGAATAACAGACACGCCCACAATTTACCAAAAAACTATATTCATCATAAAACTAGACTTGCAAGCTACACTATTATATATTGCTACGCAATATATATGTATTTGCTACGCCCACTATTGTAGATGTGGACTGAAATTAAGATTTGGCCCAAGCCACATTTAGTTTACTTACTTGTTTATAATAACATGTGACAACATATTTACATATATTGAATAAATTTTATGTCTTAAATAACCGGCAATACTTGTTGCTAGTTAGGGTCAACCCATTATTCGTTGCAGTCTATCGCGTGCATCATAATATTTTTCTTTTTTTACCTTTTAAAACCAGAAATTCATTTAAATTTCACTCCATGTTCAATATCAATGAATGCACACTAACCTCTTGTTATAAAGGCATTGAACTACTCGAAGGTCGCATTTAACTTTTTATTTTGTACATTTATAGGAACGAGAAAAGATCACTTTCGCTTTCTTGCATTTTATAGGAAATCTCATGGGCATTTGCATTTTATTTAACAGGCTGCCAGTATTGTTAATAAGTTACTTTGAGCTCATTTTTTCGAATAGATTTAAGTGTTATACCTGCATTTTTTTATTTTTTTTGTTTAGTTTGTTTATTTTGTTTTACGGCGAGTAAGTACAATGATCAGCCAGGCAGGTTCAATGTACTGTCGTTCTGTTGATACACTTAAAGGTTTTTAAATTAACTTCAAAACTTATTCATTCATTATTCAATTTTTGTAGAAGATATATAGATTTTTATCGATTGTAGTCGTATAAGAGACGCTGGCCATTTTTGACACATCAATGCATGCCTTAATTACATATATATATGAAAACCAAATTTCATTTTTATAGGATAACATATGTAAACAGATTATATTCAATAATGGACGGAGCCCTCCATACACGTTTTGTCTATTGTAAATAGCTGTTGCATACAGTAAATAGAAAATGTATGTACTCAGCTCAATATTTTAAAATTTACGATCATAAGAGTGCCAAAACAGACGGATACAGGGACGGACATGTCTTGATCGCTTGTACTTTGCACAACTTCCTATGCTTCTTTGTGGATGTTGCAAACGAAACAGCAAACATAGCGTACCCTCATTACAAAGGTAGGAGCATATGCATGATACCATATGACTTGACCTTAACTTTAACGATAATCTGCATAACTTAAACAAAAAAGTAAAGAAAAATTATTTAATATTAATTCAATTTAAATAAAATATATATATATATATATATATATATATATATATATATATAAGTATAAACTGCTGTGAATTTTACTGAACACCTATTCAATAATAGTATAAAAAATCTAGATAATGAAATTTTTAAAAACTAAACCAAGACTAGACCACGAAGCACAGAAAAAAGCACAGTTTAAAATAGATTTAAAAAAAAATTACAAACTATTCTGAATTTTAAAAATTTGATACAAATCAGTTATGATTTCTTAACTGCTAGTCAATCTTATCTACTTGCAATCGGTTAAAAAAGTTTTTTGAAAAAATACAAAAAAACATATTCACATGCACGAAAAGAAAAGACAGTAAATTCAAAACTAACTGTTCTATTTTGTCCTAGGCTATCATGATGATTATCAAAAGAGCAGCAGTACACAGCTTGACTCTTTTTTTACTTATAAAACGTCGACGGTTTTAACAAAAACCGTCTTCATTATAGATCGTTAAGGACGACCTTGAGAAAATTTTATTTTGTATTAACTTATAAGGGAAACACACACACTCATACGCACAGACAACTCAACCAAAAAGCATACGCTATTAATGTGCATATAATTTAACTACAAATGAGTTTGATACAAACACTCAATACACTACATAACTGGGTGGGTATGTTTTAGCTTAAATGATAATACAATTATTATATAACATAAATAACTGCTCAAGGTTAACAAGTTGTTGAATGCTTTCCAATTTAAGCCGGATAGTGTAGGAAAGAATTGAAATGTTTAATAGATAAGAAAGAAGAAGAATTCTTTACACTATTACGTACAGGGAACGAGCGGCCGTTTTAAGGCTGCTTTTATGCACAATACCTTATGGCTGTACACTCAACAACAACACATTCTCAGATGCGTGACACCTCTTCGGGAAAATGCTACTATTTATGCTGGATCCCAATGGTACAGGAGATAGGTGCCATGGATTGCAAACTTCAAAAAAGTCATAGACACAATGTAGGAGGTATACTAAGTTTGTTATATTGTTTGCAACACCTACGAAGAAGACCTTAGAGACCGTATGAAATATCAGTACCAAGGTCAGAGTTGTCCGTCCGTATGTCCATCTATTGTTTATAAGCTTCCTGTTGAATATTTTAGAGATATTGAGGTGAAGTTTTGTAGGAAGGTTGATATTGAAAAATCAATTGAAAACCACGCCCACAATTGTTAAGAAATCATCAAAAATTTACCTAAAAAGTAGAAATTCTCTGTACACCCTTATAGGCAGTGTATCCAGCGATTTGAAAAAAATGGGCGGACACGGCCAGACTTTTCTATAAAATTCTTTTTTGATTGTCAAGCCCACCCTTTGTAAATAGATGTGGAGAATATTTAGTTGTTATACCCACTAAGTAAGATGGGCGGTATGCTAAGTTTTTCAATCAGTTTGCAACACCTAGAAGGAGGCTTCAGACGCCCTACAATAATTCTTTATGCTGAACAAGAATGATCAAGATTGATCAGCATCAAAAACTAAGTCGATGTAGACATATATGCCTGTGTGTCTGTCTGTTGTTGGCATTATCACGGGCGGAAATTTTGAGATATTGAGCTGAAATTTTGTACAAACACTTTCAGTTTTTTAACGCTATTTGAAATGGACAAAATCTGTCAAGAGCCACACCCACAGTCCACAAAAATCTATTTATCTGCTACAAAAATTGACCTATGAACTTGAAATTTGGTACGCACATACATAGTTATGCCATCCATAGATGTGACAAAAATAGGCGTGGTCGAATAACAGAAAGAAAAACCATACTCCACGTAAAGCTGGATTTGCAAGCTGATACGTAATATATACATAATTAAAGGGCGTAATCATATACTCGTCACGCCTACCATTGTAGGAGTGGAGGGTATTTAAGGTTTGCCAAATTTACTTGTTTTGTGTGCCTCTTGTAGCGTGTATCATAATACCCGTCGTATAACAGGCATTGATTAAGTGCCTCGTACTTTCCATTCATATTTATTTGTTTCTCTTTTTTTTTAAATAATCCCACTGAATCTTTATTACATACGTAAGCCAGTTTACAATTTCTGCCGCCGTTTCCTACCATAACATTTTCTTAATCTTTTTCTTCATCTGTTCATCATTCAACATTACAATGACTCACGTCATGTTTTACAAACGTTAAGTACAATAAGAGATGATGCGCATGGTTGGGAAAAAAAACAAACAAAAAAACAATGAATATGTAAAAATATTGAAATGAAGGCTTACTCGCTCCTTTGCTAGTAAGCGTAAAATAAAAAAAAAAAACCTTTGCCGTAAGGTGAGTTGAGGTATTTCTGTGTAGATAGCCTTGAAATCTTTTTTTTTTTTTTACTTATGATGGCTAATGAAGTAAAACTTACAACACATCTTGCAAGGTTTTCCAGTTTTATTTGTAGTTGCATTTGTCTACAGGGAGGTGTGTATGTATTACAAAACAATTTTTTCATTTTTTTTTTTTTTATTAAACAATATATGAAAAATTTGTGGGTTTGTTGGGAGTAGTGAGAAAATGTGTCGTGACCTACTATTTTATGCTGTTGGCCTGACAAAACTAGAACAGCCTAGACGAGGCTTTACTATAAATACAGCGTTTATGGTTTGGAAATAAAAAACAAACGAACAAATGTATGACGTTGAAACGATCGTCAGCCTACTAGATCCGACTACACTACAGGTGTGTATAAAACACAAAAATAAAGTTTCAACTTAACTTGAACGCTTCGTGCATTCAAGGTTAGTTTATGTCCTTGTCAAGTCAGACTGTTGACCTGTATTCCTACACATTGTTACATGCCACTTATGCGCTTGGGCACTGTCTAGATTTCTTATATGATTTCATCTTACTAATAATTGCTGCTACCCTATTGCAGATGGCTTAGGAGCAAATTGCTAAATTGCTAAATTCTAAATCATATCTAGAAGAACTTACTTGTTGTTGGGATTATTTCTACAACACAAACAATACTTGTAGTCATGTCCTCTCTTTCTAGAAAAAACTAGGTTTTTTAAAATTAACTAAACACACAGATATGAACAGCAACTAGTCAACTATTATCACGTAATGAAATACTAGGTATATTCACTTGAGCATAACCTTTGGCCCTCGGAAGAAAAACTAACTTAAAGATTTTTAAACAATTACAAAGGGCGTAAAATATATCATTACTTCATGGAAGTTGCGGTACATGTTTTTCCAGCATCAAACTCTGGCTCGATGTAGATATCTCCATCCGTCCATTTGATTTGTAGGTACTGTTATGGTTGCCAACATTGTTATGTTGAACTCAATTTCTATACGGAGGTTTGTGGCTTAAATTGAGCAAAATCGGTACGCCCACAATTGATATAAATCTATATATCAGCTATAAAAATTACGCTATAATGCAAAGTGAACACTTGATATACCCATTATTAATTATGTTATATATCGAAATGCCTAAAATGGGCGGGGTTGCATAATACACAAGGTTCATAATGTACAAAATAAAAACCTACTTTAGTGCATGACTTTGGAAGGCAAAAAGCAACACACAATTTAATAGTGCTTAAAATAAGGTACATCTCTGTACATGTCCGGCCCATAAGTTTCATATAAATTATGGAAAGTCTCCCAGATGTGACATAAGCTTAAATCAAGCTTGGCACAGATTATTTTGGAAAATATTTGATATATTCTTGATTAGCGTGAACTGAGAGTCTGAGTCATGCTAAGCATACTTGGCTGTCGGTCTTTGTGTTCCTTTATCTTAGTAACAATAATTTACAGTATTACAAATTGAGATAAAAAGTTAGATATTATAGAATTTATATTCACGTTTCAAAATGTACACTAAAAGCCACGCCCCTTAATGAGCAAATGTTACTTATTGTCATATATGTAGAGATGTAAGGTTAGAACTTTGTATAAATGTTGATATATCTCTCCCTATCTATGTTAAGCATAGAGTCATGCCCACAATTTAAAAAAATGTTACTCCTTATTATAAATATATAATTTAGAGATTTATAGTTACAATTTTGTGTAAATACTTTACCTATTGAAAATAGTGTCAAAAGTCACGCCCACAATTTACAAAATAATTTATACTAAATATAAATATAGGCGTACAATTAAAATTTTATATAAATATTTTTGTAGTATTCCTTGACACAATGAAAAAAGCGTCAAAAGTCACGCCCACCTTTAACAAAAATCGTTAATTATCACAATGAATGAAGTGTTGCAATTGAAATAATGCATATTTGCGTAAATGTATGAAATAGATGTTATGAAAATAGGTGAAACAGCCACGCCCACAATTTACAAAATCCATTTCAGTCCATACAGTTTTATAGTTCGAACAAAAGGCTTTTACATAAATGCGTAAGGATACGATTAGTCTACATGCCACGCCTCTTATTGGCATCAGTAAATACGTTGTAGGGTAAACATTGATCGGCTCAAGCCAATTATCTTTTTTTATATACATTCCAGGACTTTTACATAAATTCATATTTTTCAAGGCGGGCTGAGTTCTATGAATAAGTTTCAAAATAATATTAATTAAAATTGACCCATATAGCTCTAATCGTTGTAAGCATTTCCTTATGAAATGTTGTTCATTTCATCGGTAGAGGATTGCTTCAAAGTTCAACGATCTTCCCATAACCTCCCTTAAGAATTCATAAATCATAACTTATCTCCTTATTTAAATTGTAAAATGTGTTTACGAACAAGTGCGAGTGTGTTGTTTTATTGCTGTTGGCCCAGTGTAAAACGCCTTCATGACTTCCCTAATCATGAGCTTTGGTTAATACTTGAATGCACAACAACCTTAACATTGGCCCACATACAATGCGTGATAGTTTAGGTCTCTATAAGAAACGGTACAACAGATGAATGCTTCACTTTCGTTTTCGATTTAAAGGAAACTCCTATCAAGCCTTCTACCAGGCGTTCATATCAGGCACCAACAATACAAAACCTCACTTATAAACCTAAGAAACTTCACATTCGTTTTAGTGTGGTTGTGTATAAAGTCACACCGACACACATGCCCACATATTGTAGCACAACAGCACACGGACGGAATCGGACATGGGAGAATGAAGAAACAAACATTTCACGTAAATTAGTGTTTCAACCCAACCGGTTTTAATCCCAATTATAAACCATAAAATAAATATCAAAAGAAGAAAAGGAAGAAAAACTAAAATAAAAACAAGTAAGAAAACTAAATTTGGCTTAGACCAAATCTTAAATACCCTCTACCTCTACAAGAATGGGCGTGGTAAATATATATATATTGCGCCTTCTAATAGTGTACATATTACGTATCAGCATACAAGTCGACTTTTACGTTAAATATGGCTTTTTTTAAATTGTGGGCGTGTTTGATATCCGACCGCGCCCATTTTTAACACATCCGTAGATGGGATAACTATGTATACGCGTACCAAATTTCAAGTTCCTAGGTCAACTTTTGTGGCAGATATAAAAATTTTTATTAATTGTGGGCGTGTCTGTAATCCGAATATGCTCAATATCTCAAAATTTACGCCCATGAGAGTGCCAACAACAGACGGACACACGGATATACATGTCTAAATCGACTCAGTTTTTGATGCTGATCAAGAATATATATACTTATAGTGTCTCTGACGCCTCCTTCTGGGTGTTGCAAACGGAAGAACAAACTTAGTATACCCTCATCACTGAGGTGGAGGGTATAACAACAGCGAGCACAACAATTATATATTGAAGGTTTATTTAAATGTCGTCTTCACTAATTGTTGGAGTTTCTTTTTTAAACTCTTTCGCGCTTTTCAAATATTTTCTTATTTTTATACTCATCATCATTATGATGATTATGGGGGTACATATATTGTTTTTGTTTAACGTGTTTGTAAATATAAGAAGCGGGCGTGCCATACCCCTAAAAGTATATATATTCTTGATCAGCATCAATAGAAACGTTGATTTAGCCAGTCTGTCCGTCCGTGTGTCCGTGTAATACACTTTTTCAGATATCAAGCTGAAATTTGGTACCCGCCTAATATAGCCCCGTTTTACTTGTTCACTATCACTAATTGTGACTCGAGATTGTGGTTTTTTTATACCCTCCACCTTAGGGAAAAGGGTATATTCATTTTGATCATCCGTTTACAACACATCGAAGGAAGCCTCGGAGACTCCACAAACCAGCATGAAAAGAGAAATCGTTTGAGACATGTCCGGCCGTGTGTCTCTGTGTCCGTCTGTTGTTGGCACTCTCATGGTCGTAATTTTTGAGGTATGAAATTGAAACTTTGCACACGTAATTTTAGTTCAATTTTGCTGTTCCGTATTGAAATTGGGCACAATCGGTTAAGAGACACGCCCACAATAAATAAAAATCTCAACATACCTCGAAAAATTGTATCTTTAAAAAATTATATATCGCACAATACTATGCCTATCAAGTTGAAATTTGGTGTAAATATAAGTGGTACCGTTATCCAACACTGCGCCCAAAATGGGCGTGATTGAATAACGCAAATGCCTATAATTAAAAAAAACACTATTTGCGTAAGTACATGAAATAGTCATATACATAAATATGGCAATAGGAAGCTCTTTTTTAGAGGGTTATAAAAGGTGGAGGGTATTTAAGCTTCGGTCTTAACCGAACTTCTCTATCTTGTTTTCTTTTTTTTTTTTAATGAAAGCATTTAAACAGTTTCTATGAATTATTTAATTTGGATTACTTTCTTTGCTCTTGTTTTTGTTTCGCTGTATTATTGATTCTGTTTTATGGCCTTTTGTCTGCGGTCGATTGGTTCTGTTTGTGTTTGCGAAGAAGTGGAATGAAATTGTTGAAATATTTACCCAATTGATTGACGTTTCTATTAACTAAATTCTATTTTTAAACTGGAAAAAATAACAACAAGAACAACATCAACAACAACAACATAAACAATGACAAAAGGAATTGAAAAAAACTTTGGAAAACAAAAACTTTCGATTGATTGCTTACTAACTGTATTTTAATTGAACTCTGTGTAGAGTTGTACAAAGGAAGGAGTTCGTTCAACTGAATGAATTTGTTAATTATAGCAAGTGATACAAATAGGGCAAAATCATAACTGTCTTTATATATAAGTTATTTGTGGGCGTGGTACGAATTAAATTGCATTTTGTACATACCACGTCCACTTATTTACTTTGACTTACTTTTTACCAAAATTATTGTTACCCTACTATGAATTGGAAAATGATGAGGCTCTTCTAGGCATGTTCGAGAGAAAAATACTCCGAAAGGTCTTTGGTCCTTTGTTCTTGGTCCTTTGGCGATGAGTTTCGAATCAAAACAAATCTTAAGTTTACATTGACATAGTCCGTCTCATAAAGATTCAATTCCTGCAATGGCTAGGTCATCTCGGTCATCTCATAAGGACGAAAGTGCTCCAGCTAGGATGGTGTTCGAGAGGGAACCGGAAGGTGAGGTCGCATTTTCAGAGATATTTCAATGAATTTTGGTACAAGGACATGTCGTGGCTCACAAAGGATCACCATTGAAAATGGACTGAAACGGACCATTTGTAGAACCCATCCTCATATAAGGTTCTATTATAAAGGAAGTCTTTAAATAGCAAAAAAACATTTTCACTTATTTGATATTTTAGTAGCATGTCCAATACAGATTCGCCCGCGAAAAAGAAATTAATAAAATTTGGTTTATATTCAAACGTTTTCAGAGTTTATACAAAGTTTGTGGTCTTTGTGCAGAATACCTACTTTTTTGCACCTTTGTACCCGAAATAGTTTTTAAAGTGAAATTTCAGTCTTTTTACAAATATTGACATTACAATGAACTGAGCGGAGGTAAGCCTTTAAACACTACACAAAATTGTTGTCACTTTTCAGAAGAAGACATTCTGCGAACTATTTAGTGAGTATACGACATATGAAAGTGGGTGGAATCACGCCTTAAAAGGATTTTGAAGCAATGAACTTGAAACACTTTCCAATTTCCTTTGCTGAATGTATGTGTGTATTAATCATTTGTCATGTTGGTGCAGCTCATTGAGATAATTTCCTTTTATTCTATCGAAACTTTTCATTATTCTCTTGGGGATTTTCTAGCTTTTCTATCTAATTAGTTTTATTAATTTGTCCGCATCAATGGCCTTGCTGGCCTCCTTTTCATAATTTGCTTCAGTTGTTAGAGAATATTTGTTGGCTGTACGTTTACATGTGCGGGTGTGTCTAGGAGTATATGATAAAGTGACAACTATACCTATAATAATAACAATAACAACAACAATCGACAATCTACAATCTACAATCTACAATAGGTATAACAAAGGCACAATCAATTTTAATTAATAGCCGACTATTCAGATGTGTGTGTGCTTTGGAGATATATTCACATATTAATTAAATATTATTTTAACACCCAATGTGATACCGACAACATGGCCAACTATAGTTAAATTGGTCAACCGTACAAAGACATGTCACATTATAAACACACACACATATATATATAAAGTGTGTGCAGCTGTTTGTATTGTACATGCAGCCACATGTCCAATTGTGTTTGCCCAACGGTCATGTTTAAATGTAAAGTATTTCTGCCCTTGTCCATTATTGTGCTTGATTTAAAGGTGTTTATTGTATAAGACACAACATATACACTCACATACACTTATGCATACGACTCATTACACTCCCGCACACTCGTGTGAATACACATATAAAGAATTAAAATAATCCGATCACTTTCAGTCGGTGCAGAATTCAATATGCAAGTGGCTGTGGGTGTGTGTGTGTGTGTGTGTGAATGCGGATGTGTTTATATGTGGATGTACGTAGATGAGTGTTTATAGTGAGAAAACAGCTTTTGTTTTCTTATTAATTGGCTTGTAATATCCATAAAGATATTTATTAAATGCTTTAGAAAGTAGGTCATGGTATGTGTGTGTGTGTGTGTGTGTGTGCGTTGTTCAGAACCTCTTATGAAACTATATACAAGCAATGACTTTGTAAACATATTAAAGAGAATATGTGATTAAGGAAAAAGCTCCAAGTTTAGTCACAAAGTTTATTTTCATAATATGCCTAAAGGTAGGCTATGAAAATTTTGTAATAAAAGTTTAAATTTATAAGGAGTTCATGTTAAAAACGGTTCATATAATGATGCTTCATTATAATTTAGAAATTTATTACGCAAAAAAAACTTTGTTCTGCAGTAAATCCTCGTTTTATATAAAATTGATTTTTTTTCTTGTTGTATCCAATATATTTTCCCAACAAGTAAAACAACAATATTTAGCTTGGGCGAAAATTTTAAATATTCACCAAAATATGGTGGGCGTGGCAATTATACATCTGCCGCCCCGTAATATTGTATGTATTTATCAACTTGAAAATGGGTTGTAACGTCAAAGAAGGTTTTTTTTATAAATTTCTAGAGTACCTGTTATACGGCCCCGCCCATTTCTGCTTTATCGAAATTGGATATCTGCTTTACAGTTTTACTTTATAGTTTAATAGGCATATAGAGAGGTCTATAACAAGTGTGGGCGTGGTCATGAACTGATTTAGCTCAATGTAAACAGAAACCAAAAATATATAACTGTAAAAAACATCACCTCAATATCAATTCACAAAGTTTTACGAGACGTGAGATTGCTTCCTCTAACAACATAATGTAGGTATAACAAGCAAAAAAATTACGTCACTTTATCTATTTTAAAAGTTTTCCATTTTTATAAATCGTTCGATGTTTTTGACAAAATCGTATATGATTAAGATAAGGAATCTTCGATTCTCACCAATCAAGAGCATAGCAATAAAATTTATACGTGGCTGTTATGTTATAATTTGTGGGTGTGGTTTTAATACAATCTTAAAGTAAAAGAAAATATATCTCAAAATCGACATATTTTCCGAGTTTTTTTGCTCTAAGGCAGTGATGGGTTTACCGGTATATGGACTAAGGGATCGCGGAGGTTCCTACAACAGTAAGACATTGTTTAACGTCTATACCTATCGTGAAGACTTATTAGACGTTTGTTTAGGGTTTTTTAAGCGTTCTGAGCCCCTCGCCCGAAGGAAATACCAACTTTAGAGCTACATCATAGTATGTAGTTGTAAGGTCACCCCTTGGTGGAGGGTTTTTAGTCATGCACCCCAGCTTTATGAGCAGAGCCCCCGCGATGCTCCCACAAGGGCGCCTACCCGAAAGTACGTACTGGCAAGAATCTTGGTTCTTGGGGCTCCAGTAACCCGCGGTACCAGACTTAGTCTCTGCTAAGACTGGCGATCATTGGATCTTCCAACTTCGGACAGACTATTGCCCATGGGTTGGTAGCCCATTTATGTTATGTTAGCTAAAAGGTAGTTAGTGAACCCTGGATCTTGTCCAGGGATCTTATATATTATGGATTTAAGCATATTACTGTTGCCCCGTGATCCTTGGACGAATACACCTATGCCGGTGCTCCGTTTCAGGGCGGGGCCTAGGTTCCTACAACAGTAGCAAAAAATCTATTGCCCAAAATGTTTCCAAAATGGCAGCCAGAAATGTTGTCTGATTAGGGCCCTTACCTTAATCCGCCGCCGCTGCGGGCGTGTCTTTTAGTCCATATCAACTTGTGATTTTCAATATTTTTGCCCTGCACAAAATTCGACGTACAAATTTTGCGATTAAACGGACAGACAGACATAACTAAATCGAATTAATACATATATAATACTGATGCAGAATATATACATATATATATATATACTATATATATACTTGTTAAGGGTAGGACATGCCTCCCTACAAGTGTTTTAACTGCGAATGTTTTAACTAAGCAGAATATACGCTCAACCTTAGAGTAATTATAAGTCTTACAGGTTCATTAAAATTTTTGTTGCTGTTGTATATGTTTTTTTTCCAAGACAAGTCACAAATTCATGTAGTCAGGCTGATAGCTAACTAGGAGCTGCTTAGCAGAATAGTCTAAAGAGGGCAAGATTTGATGATTCTTACTCTTAGTAATTTGTTTGGTATTAACAGCTATTAAAAATGAACTATTAAATTTAATGATTTATGTGAATGCTCTAAATTGTTTTTAAGTATCGCTTTTTAGCCCCCATGTAACATAATGGCATTTTAAAACGCAACAGGACTCATTAAAAATCAATCGAGCTGTAGATACAATCTTTTCTTTTATCTGGTATTAAACAGCTACTTGGCGTGACATGCAACAATGAACATGATTTCATTTTTTCTATAGTTGTTGTTGTTCCTTTTTTAATTTTTTTTTTCAAAGTAAATATAAATCTGTTCGTGTCTTGTTCACAGATTTTACATTGTGTCTGCGTAATGTCAGTGTTACCATACCGGCGGCTGTAAAACGTGGCGATAATGCGATATTAATCTGCAATTACGACATTGAGAATGACACACTCTATTCGGTGAAATGGTATCGTGGACGTCGAGAATTTTATCGTTATACACCCAAAGAGAAGCCAGCCTGGAAGATATTCTCAACAATTAATTCTGGTATAAATGTGGACGTAAGTACTCTTTGTTTTTTTTTTAATTATATTTTTTTACTGTACATGGGATTGTTTTTAATGGTTGAAGTGTATACGTGTAGAAGGCATATGCCTATATATGCATTATACGTATGAGAGGAGAAGTGCTTACTTATGCTGTTGTTGTTGTTATTATTATTATTATTATTATTATTATTATTATTATTATTATTATTATTATTATTATTATTATTATTATTATTATTATTATTGTTGTTGTTATTGTTATTGTATTTGTTATTTATATGCTTGAGTGAGTCTGGTACTTATTGTAAACAATTTTTTTTTTATATGTCAGAGGATTTCATTTGTATACCCTACACAAGGTAACAGGTATACTAAGTGTGTGTGTTGATTAGCATTATCAAAATCTGAATCGATCTAGCTGAGATCTCCTCCCTCGCGTATGTCTGTCTGCTATTAAAACGTTCAAAATGTTGCAATTTTTTATTTTGTACAAAAATATTTCTCGTTTCTGGACGCACTTGGATATATCAATTGGGTAAAAAATGATTGAGAGCCACGACCATCAAAAATATTAATGTATATATCAGCTATTAAATCATATGTGCCAACAATGGGCGGGGTCGGTAAATAGATGCGCTTACAATTTATAAAAACACACAAAAAAATTTTGTACAGAACATGTAATTTCATAAGTATTACATACATCGTTAAGAGGAGATAGGCGCCTGCTACGCCCACTTTTTGTACATAGATATATAAAGGATTCAAGATTTGGCTTTAGCCAAACTTAGTATTTTACGTCCTTTTTTTAACCAATAAATTTATTATAGCATAACAACAACAACAACAACAACAATCCCAACAACAACAAACAGCAACAGCTGCAGCAGAAATAATAATGTACACCATCACGATAATATCAGCTGACAGAATTAATTTTTTTGTTTCAACTTAAAACTTGTAGAGGATGATGATAATGATTGTAATGAAGTAAAATATTGACAAAAATTATAATATTTTTTGTTATTTGAGATTTAAAAAAATTAAATAATTCAAGTAAAAAAAATTATAAATAATTTATTCAATATGTGTTCAAGCACCTTAAAGTGGATTTGAATTTATAATTTAATATGAAGCTGTAATGTAGGCAATGAAATTGTATTTTATTTATAATATTTTTTTACTGATAGACCTTAAAATCGAATGCCAGTTATGTCGTTTTGGTGAAGGCGCCTTTAAGCATATCCGGTAAATATGCTTGTGAAGTGTCAGCAGATGCTCCTTCCTTTCATACATTGGTTAGCTTTGGTGAAATGAATGTTGTGGGTAAGTTTCGCATTGAAAAATATCCGATCCAACACTGTCAATATTTCCATAAATGCGAGTGAAATGTTGTATTTGTAGAAATGCCCGTTCAAAGACCGATAGTGACTGGTATACATTCACGCTATCGTTTAGGTGATATTATCAATGGCAACTGCTCATCAGATTATTCAAAACCGGCTGCCAATTTAACTTGGTGGATTAATGATATACAGGTAATTACATCTAGATAATTAGCATTTTCATTATTTTCATTCAATAATGTAAAAATGTTAAGGAAAACATTAAATAGAAGAGGAGGCTGACGCTCGGACAGGACTAAGTTGTTTCAAAAAATATTGCAATTCCTGCCGTTTGTTATACTGATGACTACGAATAACTTAACTCTCCGGGGTTTCTGTTTCTACAAGAATGTAATTTTCTTTATAACGCAAATACTGTACAGAGAATTCCAGTTATTAATCGCCATGGTTAAAAATCTTCTTCTGTGCAATCTTTCCATAATCATTTTGTGAGATTTTTCTTTCATAAATCATTTCTTTCTAATGCTTTTCTTTATTTATTTTTTCGTTCTTCTGTTCTTTACTAATTCTTTGTGCAGTTTTATCTTAAAATCAAAGCAATGTTTTCTCCCTAATTTTTTTTGCCTTTGGTCATTCTCATCCTCGTACTAATACTCGTACACAGTGGTGACTGACATGTCAGTTCTGTATGTAAACAAAAAAACAAAAAAAATTGGTAAAAAAAGTTATATGTATTTGGCTTAAGCCCATTTATAGACATATAAAATAAGGGCGTGGCATATATACAATTAGGCCGTCTCTTCACAATTTTTGAAAAATTTATTACATAACACTTCAGCAACTGAATTCTTTAAAATTATGTCTATTTTATAAATTGTGGGCGTGGCTTGTTCTAGTTTATTTACGGCCTATTTTAACGATTTTTAACATATGTATGTGTTACTAAGATATGTATTAACTTAGGAGCAGAATTTTGCAAAGTTTTTGTTTTTTGAAAATTATGGGCGTGTCTGTTATCCTGCCCATTTTAGCGTATTATTCTAGAGAATACATATAAATATAATGAATTTCTATTTTACGGCTCAATTTTTGTAATTGTGAGGAATTTTTGTTAATTGAGGGTGTGGCATGTACACAATTACGCCCTATTTTAAAGACTATTAAAATGTGTACGCATTACGTGTTTGAATTCTCCAGCAAGAAAAGATGTTCATGTAAAAATTGTGGGCGTTTCTATTATACAACCCACCCATTCTTATTGTATTCATAGAGAGGGGTTAAGTATGTAAAGTAATTTTACATCTCCTTTGTTACGTTTACTTTTGCTTATTGTGGGCGTGGCTATCAACATAATGGCTATCAACCATTTTAATAGAAAATTAAGTGTGGAAACAGAAACTAAGAATGTCAGCATCAAAATTTTTCCCTTGCCCATAATCATGCCCTTTCATAGGGACGGACATGTCCAAATCAATTTAGATTTGTGATGCCTCAATCAAAGACTTTATGACGCCTTTTTAATGGTGTTACAAGAAGACCGTTACGTCTGAGTATATCTTTCTTTTAAATGTGAAGCATATTTTGCTCTTGTTCTCTCTTTCTTGTTGGTCCTAATTCGTGTGCTTTAATGTAAATTTCACAGACACATGACATCAAAATTGAATTTTTGCTGAGGTTATGTGGAGCCAGTTGAATTTATGCATTAAATGACAAAAAACAACAACAATAACAAGTAAACAAACAAAATGATTTTCAACTACGTACAACAATGTACGAAAAGTTGGAGAATGAAACGTAAAAACAAACTTGTAAAAAAACCGAAATATGGCTTGGCCCGTAACTCAAATATACTCCGCATTTAAATAGAAATGGTGGGCGCGGCAGGCACATGATTGGGCTCTCGAGATGTGTTTGTATTACGTATCAGCTCAAGAATGGAGTTTTATGCTGAATAAGATTTTGTGTAAATTATAGGCGTGTATGCTATACAACTAGATTTTTATCGATTATGGACGTGGCCCCTTGTCCGATTTTGATACAAGTAGAAACTTGAAGTGTTTTTATAAAATGTTAGCTTAATATCTCAAATTTTGCAATCGTCAAAATGTCAAACAGCAAACAGACAGACGGATTCACGGACAGACACACGGTTCAGATTGACTCAGTTTTTGATGCTGGTCAAGTATATTTGTGTGATCTCTAACGCCTAGTTCTGGATGTCGTAAATGGAATGATAAACTTAGTGTAACACCCATCTTAGGTGGAAGATATAAAAATCAACGGAAACGGAATTCATTAGAGAACATTTTTGTTACTCTCTTTCTCTTCAATCGTTTTTCTATTCTTGACCAGAATTTATATTGAATACGTAAATGATTGAGTATGTGTATTAGTATTAATCTTTTGTGCATGTGTATGTGCACGTGTACGTGGATATGGAATCGTGCGTATTTTTGTAGCATTTGACAGTTACTGGCATTTCAATGTAATAACAAAGCTCTACTTTAATTTTATCTCACTCTCTCTCTCTCTCTCTGTCTCTTCCTAACCCTTCTTCCAATCATTTGCACCATTCATACATTCTTTACTATTGTCTGTTCTACGGATGAGTGTGCGTGCGTGTGTGTTTGTGTAAAACTAAAGCCCTGCATTCTACTCTAATATTTGCCTTCATCACAAAGCATTTACTCTGTGTTCTGGACATGAATGAATTCATTCTCACTCTTGTATGCTTGGACATACATACGTACAGGGTGTGTGTGTGTGTGTGTGTATGAATGCATGTAACATAAACACAAAAAAAAAACTGAAAAAACGAGACGAAATTGAAAAGAAATTCATTAGTTTGGTTCGCATTTGATTTATATGCTGAACATTTTAAATGGGAAAAAATTGCAAAAATATTGCAAAATGCATATAATAGATGGTTATTGATATTCGTGCTATCCCTTTCTACTCTGCTCGTTCTTCTTCTCTTCTTCTTTCTCTCTCTCTGTCTCCCTCTTCGTCTACTTCTATTATGCATAACATTAATTATTTTGCTTTCAGTCACGGCTCCAACATGTTTTAGTAGTTTCGGCTGTTTTTTTGCTGGTCATTGAGTTTTTCTGTGTTGCTGTTCCTTTGAGTTTAACGTTAAAAGAGAAAGTATGCTGAACGCAGAAAGGACTTTTAAAGAGATTCTATACGATCAAGTGTGATATTTTATATATTAACAGATTTTTGTGGATTGTGGGAGGGGCAACTGGCCGATTTCATTCAATTTAAGTTGGAATTAATTTATGCCATCATATTCATCCTCCATTCTCTTACTCCTTGCAGGTGCCTCCAAACTATTTACGTACTTACGATATCATCAAGCATGACATTGAACACTTGGAATCTTCTGTGTTGGAAATCAATTTTATTGTCACCCTACAACATTTTATAAAGGGACGTCTTAAGGTATCAATCTTGGGTTTTTCTAGTTTTTTATAAGAAAAAAAAAATAAAAATTAAAAAAATCTCTTAAAAGTTGAAATGCTCCGCTCGTATTTATCGTATTTATCATGGGGAAACGGAGAAATACTTGGAAGAGGACAAACCAAGAATTTTAGCTTCTGGCCGCTCACCCGAAATGTATCCATTCGATCAGCATACTGATGAATTCGAAGATGAAGATGGCGTCTACTTAAACCGTTATAATGGTGGGAAATAATTTTTTGTAAAATTTTTTTTTTGTTATTTTTATATCTGATTATTTAGAATATTCATCTTCTTCTACATCGGGCAGTGTAACCATAACGGAACAATTATATGTGGTGATGGGGTCATTTATAATCAGTTTAATGCTAAGCTGTTGGCATTTAATGAAATCCTTAAAACAAAAGTTACAAAGTGTTGCCAGCACCAGAACCGCGTCGAAAGCATTTAACAAAAACACCAGCTGTACCAGTGTTAGCAACAAACACCGAGACCCAGAGCCAATGTTACTGAAAGAAGAGCAGAAGAGAACAGCAGTAGTATCAGCACGTAAGGAATTGTGCAGCAGCTTAAGTTATACTATTAAAGCGGGTAATATACGTAAGCGTGGTGTACGGTGATAAGTTAATTGTAACAAATATTATAAAATTTATAAACACACACACACACACACACACATACACATGCATGCATGAATTATTCCATACACATACCTACAGAATATAAATAACCAGCATTTATATATAGATATACGAGCACACATACACACATGCGTACATACATACATACACGTATTTAAACGTTTAATAAAGAACAAAAACAAAAACAACAACAACTATAGGTATTACCCGGAATACTTGCACACATGCATACAAAAGTAAAAATTAAGTAATTAAATATAAAATAAAACAAAATAAAAAGAACAAGAAAGAGAAGAAGAAGACGAATAACAGAAATAACAGAAAGAAAGCCAAATTAAAATAAAGTTATTTAAGATAAATTACAATAAAATAAAACTTTAACTTAACGAACAAAAAAATCTGTATATATTGATTAACAACCGCTAAGAAGCGTAAATATGTGAGTAAGTATGGAGTACAATAGAAGGTGTAATGAGATGCACTTTTTTAATATCCGTATAGACCAATTGCCATGCCCTCAAATGAGCAATATTTGTTTTTGATAGAAAACATTTGACAATATTTCCATTTTGCTGAAGCAATTCTATACGTAATGCGAAAAATTTATTTTTAAAATTTACCATCATTTTATAGCAAGTAAAACTTTTACCAATCTGGTTTAGTTATAATAAACATTTGTTATAATTACTTGCTATAATTATAACAATCACCTTCATATACAACAATTGTTACGAGATGTTTTGCTTAATACCCTACATACATAACATAGTAGGATTTCATCCCAAGCCGGAATTAGTTTTTTCTTGTTTTTTTCATACTTGATGGAAAAAATATCGAATTTTGTTGGAAATAGAAACTTCGTGAATACACAACCCTCACCCCCTGATATGCGATGAAAAAGGCTACATGCCAACGAAACAACAACAACAATAAATAATAACACAACTGTGCTATGTTCTGTGTTTTGTGTTGTGTAAGCTCTTCAACTTTCGGTTTTTAATACAGTATTGAATGCTTTCACTAACCCACTCACTATAGTCGCACACACCCCACTACCATGCAATACACTCTCAAACCTCTTGTTAGTCTTATGCCATAGGTTTCATAGGCCATTACCATACACTTCCATGGTAATTGGCTTTGTATGGTTGCATGCACTCTATATATACTCGTATATAGTACTTGTACCATTTTTCTACTGCGTACGTATGCATAAAAATATAGATTTTATTGTAGTTGCAAGTTCTTAAACAAAATCACTTTATTTTAACTATTTCGGAGCAGTTCAAAACTTGTTCCTTTGAGATCTCTCTCCTATGCTACGAAGCACAGTTTCGATATCAGAAAAAAGGTAAGTAATTTTTCATTTGTTTCGAGTTGCCTCAATTCCACCAATCAGTTATTGCCGCATAGTTTCTCTATTATAATCAGCTTGTCATGGCATATAAGATGACAATCCGCACTCCTCGATATATAATTATAAGATTTACTGCGATCGCTACAATGTTATGCACTTTATATTAAAAAATAAAAGTTTCCTATATATATAGCAAAAATTGTAGGAAGCTGCTATAAATATGCATATAAGTAAACGATAGTAAAAAGTATTGCAAAAGTGAAAGCAGTGATGCAATGCATGTTCTAATGTACTTGGTGAAATCTGGTATTAAAATATTTCATCTGACTGCCCCGTTTGCTTCAATAAACACTTAAGAATGGTAGGTAATAAACAGATATATAAACGTAGTGATTCTCTCATTGATTACACTCGTCATTCCAGTTCTAGGCGTGAGTTTAGCTCCTTAAAAAATAATTATTATCGTAATTAAATTCAAGATATGAGAAATCAACTACTGGCAAAGCCTAAGAAATTGTATATACAGTGGCTCACAGCTTATTTGGTACACAACCCTTTATAGAAATAAAACCACTGTAGCTTCTAAACTATTAAACCTATCAACGAAATTTGGATGCCAAGTTGTTGTTGTATGTTTAAAGAACATTGAAAACAAAAAAAATTACAAAAGAATATTTTCAACTGTCTAACAATAAGAACTTTGCTATAACACATCAAAAATACATGTCACAGCTTATTTGGTGCACTTAAGCATAGACTAGTCGTATACATAGACTATAAACGTAAGGTTAAAGGGTTTCCTTCTGTTATGTGTTCAGAGTATACAAGCGCTACTACTACAACTGATCTTTTTGCTGACTTCTTGGAAAAATCCTGCACCAGATCCAATGCATATACATTTCGATAAATATCCATATCATATAAATACTTTTTATAACTTTCCGTCTGTTTGTTTAACTGAATATAAAATTTATTATTTTGCCCTAAATTCTCTACTTTTCCTGGTCCAGATAGTATACATTCCTATAACCTTCAAGCCTATAATCAAGACAAATCTTTTATAGACACAAAAATGAAGCTACAAAGTATATATAATAAGTATATTAAGTGGTTTATTAATGTTTCAACAATGGGTACGCACAGATAATAGACACGCCCCTAAATTACAAAAACGAAAACGTATTTGGTGCAAAATTCGATGGTAACACTAAATTTAGTGGTACCTCGATGTACCGAAAATGGGCGCTGTCGGATATAAGACACATTTACAGTTCACCCAAAATACCGTACTCAGCGTAAAACTCAATTCGAAAGGTTATAAGGTTATACATAGACTATTAGAGGGCGGAGTCATGTACCTGCCTCGTTCATCCTTTGCGAGAAGGTGTCTTTAATATTTGTCTTAAACTAAATTTAAATTTTTTACTTGTTTCTTGATTTTTTATAAACATAATTTTTTTTTTGTTTTTTTTTTTTTTGTTTTGTTTTGTTTTGTTTTTTTATTGCACTTAATAATTTTTTTTTAATTTTTTATGCAAGTTGCTGTAATTTTTCTTAAATTTCTATTGTACAGTATAAATATATGAGCAGCGACTGTAAGGTGGGAAATAATTTTTAAATTGTAATCACGCAACATTTAATCTCAAGCAAACAAACAAACAAATAAATAAAGAAATACATAAATAAGAACTGAACTATGTCACAAAATTATTGTCACAAAACGTGTACATGTTCTTGAGCCGAGCCGTGCTGCTATTCATGCATTCAAACATTCAGAGCTACTGCCGCCAACTACAAAATATTTTATAACTCAACTTAACTCGTGTTGCCACAATTTATTCCAACACATTTATTTGTTTATCTTCTAATTACTGTAAAGTTTTCCTTCTTTCTCGTTTGTTTGGTGTTGTTTACATATTTCTTTCGTACCCTTTCGCAGTGAATATTGTGGGTCAAAGAGGGACGTGGTCAACTTTTTATTGCGGTTGCTAATGTTTTTGTTTATTTAGGTTGCTTTCATGCGAATTTTTATTCTTCAATAGAATTGTTTTTGTGGGGCTTTCAGCGTTGATGTCTTTTTTTTTGTTTTTTGTTTTTTTTATCATAGAAAAGTGATTTTCTTTTTGAATGAGATGAACGAAAACAAAAAAACTTATTTAATTGATATATTTTTTAAAAATTCTTTTTTTGTATTGTTTGTGCGCAAATTTCTATCAAAACAAGTAGGAAACCCAAAAAAAAATCTTTGTGCTTCGAGTAATTACTTTAAACGGATTCAATTTGTGCAACTTTTTTAATTTCTCGCTTTGTGCACAATTGGTTTTTCAGAAGTTCCCATTTTTGTTTTTTTTTGTTTTTTGTTTTTTGTTTTTGCCCAACATTTCTGTTATCTCTCACTTCGGTTTCTTTCAAGAGCAGTTGTTTTCTATTTAGAATCATTTGTTTTTGTTGGTTGTTTTTAAGGTTTTTTGTTGTTTCGAGAAGAAAAATCTTTCTAAATATTTTATATAATAATACAATTAAAAATTCTGACTTCATAAATTGGAAGGAAAAACTCTCATGCTAGTTCTACTTTTGTTTGATTTGATTTGATTCGTTTTGGTTGTTGTTGTTTGTTAGCTTTACAAAAACACTTAAGCTTTGACCCTTGTCAACTCATGCGTTATTTCTTTCAAGTGTGTTACGAATGATGTGTTTTTATGATATATAGCACATGAAAATTTGCATTACAGTGTAAATAATGCGACGCGTATATTTGTTTATTTATTTAATTAAGATACATTATAAATAAATTTTCAATGTATGAGTAAAGCGCTTGGTAGCTTGACCATATTGCGCTGTAATGAGAGATTATATATTAGGTATATTATACAAATAAACCATGAAATTTTTGTTTGTTATATTAAACACATTAGCCAGAGAGTTGTTGGTGCGTGTTGCCTGAGGGAAATACGTTACATAAATCACACATCGTCGGTTCACATCCTTTAAATAAGTGTTGGCAGCTAAGTAGAGTTTTACCAGTTCTTAGTCTGGTAAGCACTACGCATTCACTTCTGATAAAGGAAGGGTAATAGTTAGATCTTTCAATTATGGGGTTATATAAAACTATAATAATACAAAAAAAAAAAAAAAAAAAAATATATGTCGGTTAATTGCTATAATTATAATACATTGTTATAATTATATTGTATCTAGCTATTATTATAAGAATTGCTATAATTTTTAAAACTATGTAAAAATTTATCATAATTATGCACTATAATTAAAATAATTTGATATAATTATTTATTATCCTCGAAATAATTTCCTATAAATATATTAAAAATTTTATTTTTACCTAAAATCAAGCAAATTTGTAAATCTTTTGAAATTAAATTTTATATTATTATAATCATAGCAACTTTCAATGCTTACCAATTTAATTTAATTCTTAAAAATGTTTTGTAATTCACTATAATTTTTTCATAATTATAAAAATTTCACAAAATATTGTAGAAATTTTCTATTATTTAGTACACCCGTCCCTCGTTTTACACGGTAGATACGTTTCTGACAAAACCGTGTATTTCGTAATAATAATTTTTATATGAAAAAACCGTGTAAAACGAAAACGACTATAAATAAGCTTTTTTTAGACATTTATGGAACACAAAATGTAACTAACACATAAAAAATATAAAAATATCATTTAAATTATAGAAACCATAAAAATAGTAAAACTTACTTGTAAAACAAGTAAAAATATTATAGTAGGTCAAGCCCGACCATCAAATACCCTACACCACTTGATATATTATATTATTCAATTTAATTTTTTTCTTTGATAAATGAAAAGTTTTATTTTTCTGTACCTACTTGTTCTTTCAAAAATTTCAAAATGATACATATGTCAGAAATTTGTTTTAATTATTTATTTGTTTATATCAAAAAAAAATTTTATTTGGGGAGAGGTTCTAAAAATGGTTCAATCCGCTCTATTTTCAATAGAGTTTTCTTTTGGGCCAATACGTGTCCTTGTACCAAATTTCATTAAAGTATCTCAAAAAATGCGACCTGTAGCTTGCGCACAAATTTAGATGGACAGACAAGAGGACAGACGGACATGGTTAAATAGATTCAGATTTTGATTCTGAATCGATCGGTATAACTGAAGGTGGGTGTGGCATTTGCCGTTTAGGAGTTACAAACATCCGCACAAAGTTAATATACCCTTTTCCATAGGGTGGTGCTGGGTATAATGAAAAAAAAAAAAAACATAAGAAATCTATTTCATAGAAAAAAAAAATATTGTACTTCATTTAAATAATTCGCATATTTTTTTTTTTTGTTCTTATCAAAGTACAACATATGTACAAGTTTATGACAGGAGAGCATGTATACGTCTGAAGTGTTACCAGGTTTATAATTAAGTAGAATTAAATTCGCGTGCAGTCAAAATTAGTTATTTTCTGCATAATTTGCAATATAATATGGCAGCATTAGATTGTATAACGCATCTAGGGTGTCCACAATCATTATAAATTACATTGTTGGGCTTTATATTGTATACTATAATGCTGTTAGGTGTTTCTATAATTATAGTCATGTCTCTGTAATATTACTTCCATATTTTCCTACAATTTCAATAATACTCCCGGATATCTCCTCTAACCAAAAAAAAAAACAACAAATTAAAAAAAAATCGTAAATCTACTACAACATGATATGGGGTGATATGGAGCACCTGCTGGTGCTTTGTGGATTATAATTTTGTATTTGAGTTCATTAGAGTTTTTTGTAAAAATTCTTGATTTGTTTTTATTAATTTGTTGTTAAAGTGTAAATGACTAAAAAGAGCGCGAGAGAGAGAGAGACAGAGAGAGGGAGATACACAATGAAACAGATTAAATATTATTCGGCTTCTCAGATAAAAAACTTCACCATAAATTCTCATAGATCATGATGAAGATGATACTTCAAGCAGCAGCATCAGCATCAGCAACAAACACCTAAGCACTTAAGCAGCATAAACCAAAATCGGAATTCAAGTGCTATTCTCACACACAGGCATACAAACATACATATAATATATAACCAGCTCCTGTAGTCTTTGCTTTTTGTTATAAAAAAAAAAAACAACACAAAAGTTTACTTGGTTGCTTAGAAAATATGAAAAGTAAATTTGCATATTTTTCGTTTGTCTGTTAAGAGAAACGGTTGGTCGGTTGGTCGGTTGGTTGTGTGTTGGGTGATGGGGTTGGGGTTTTGGAGGAATGGTGTTGACTGTACTTCACTGGGCGACTCTGTGTTGTAAACAAAAATACCGTTATCGGTGTTGTTTTATATACACACACACGCACACTTACAAACCTACTTAAAGCATTCTCTTGCTATTTGCTTCACCCTTCCACCCTTCCACCAACACAGCAAAACTCAAAATTGTGTTAAATTTTACGCATTTATTTAGCATAACAATGCAACGGAATATTTTTCAGAAGGAAGGGGCACAAAACTTTAAGTTTATTTTATACTACAATACACATATATTGTAGGGTGAGAAAGAGAGTGAGAGAGAGAGGACGAGGTAGATGGTGAGATAGAGGGATTGAGTTTTTGAATTAAGTTGAAGTTGTTTAACTGCTTGCCTGCTGTCCCCGGCTTACATTATGCACACAATACACAATACACTTTGTATTGCTGTTGCTTGTGGTTGTTGTTAATATATTGTGTGGCAAAATTTGTGTGTGTGTGTGTGTGTGTGTGTGTGTGTGGGCTATGCAGTTATCCCACTACAGCAGCAGTAGTTGTAGTCCTAGTTATCATCATCATCGTTATCATGTTTATCTCGAGTGTTTGCTACCATGCATATGGTGCTGAGTGCAGCAGCAACAGCAACAGTAGCCATGAAAAGTGAGAGGCAGGAGAACGATTTCGTGTATAAAAGTATATCAAGTCTTTTAATTGTTTTGTGTAGTAATACTGTTGTAGTACAATAAAATGTGCTAACGAACTTACTAATTTTTACACTCACAAAACTTTTGGTATTGTGGTTGTTTTCAAAAAACAAAAAAACAAAACAAAAAAAATTAAAATTGTGTACGAAGGCATGATGTTTGTAATTTCAAGTATGTTCTTATAAAACAAGTTTAAAGGCTATAATTTGTTTTTTGTTTGGTTTTGCTTTTTGTTTTGTTTTTTGTTTTGTTTTTCCATTAATAAGTGCTTCGCTTGTGCGGGTGTATAATAATTTGAATCCGAAATAGTTAAAACTCCCTGTAAAAGCATACAATTTTTTAAACCCTTACAACAAATGCGGGGTAATCTGGATTCGTTGATATGTTTGCGGTCTTTGCAAGAAGCAGTCAATAATGTAGTCGTCAATAGAGGGCGTACATGTATACTGGCCACGCCCACAAATACATATACAAAATTTGGCCTAGGAACAAAATCTACTTGTTGTTCTACATAAGATGTATGGTGCACTAATTTTATCATTCATTTACCCTTAGCCCCCAAAACTGGGCGTCAGAGATGTTACAAGCTATATACATTTTGTATCAGCATCGAAAATCTAAATCGATGTAGCCATATCCAGGCATATGTACGGTAGTAGTTTCTTTCCTAAATTGAATAAAATCGATCAGCGTGGCACCGCCCATAATATAAAAATATCTCACAAACACACAATTGAAATTTGGTACTTAAACGTGGTTATAAAATAACTTATCCATATATTAGCAAAAAAGTGGGCGCGGTTGCCTAATGGATACACGCTCCCAATGTACAACATTTGCAGTAGCTAAGGGAAAAAATCAAAACACATACTGGCTGTAATGGTTATTCGAACAAAGCTCAATTGTATACGTATATGCCAAGCGCACTACTTACATGTCTATATAGAGATATACCATACTTGGCCTAAGAAAAATTAAACTTTCAATTTTTTTTATTAAATTATCTTTATAACGGGCCATGATTTTATAATTGCTCCGCCCACATTATTCAAAATTTAACCTAAGCTAAATTTAGTTGTATTACTTGTTTGCTGTTTTTTTTTTTTTATTGAAATTATAGAAGGGTGCTAAATTCTCTTACTTAATTTTTTATTATATTAAAATCATTATTTGTAGCTTTTCGATCACTTTTTTGTGCTTTCTCATAGAAGTGTTCCCAATCTTGTTTATTGAAATAATTTTGAATTTTTCGCTAGAGAAACTTGTGCGATAAATTCATCAAATCATCTTCATATTGATTTTAGTAACAATTATACAATATAGGGGGCGTGGCCTTCGTGTCAATATATCTGAAACGTATTATGTGTCTGTACGTCTGTCTATTTACGTATTTGTTCGTGAACCCAGCTGGCGCCGTCGTAAACTTTTAAAATGAAACGCTGAAGCTCAGGAAACTTTTTAAGTGAAAGTATTGTAATTTCAAATATTTAATAAATTTCACATTTATTAGTTTTTTTTTTTTTGTAATTTTTGTTAAATTTTACTAAAATACTTGAGAGAGAATTATTTGCATTTATTATTAAGAAAAAGCAACATTTAACCTTTCGTTTGACATATTGCACACACACATGCATACATAGCTTACGTCATCCAAATACTGCACTATCTTATATATTGGACATGTCTTACCGTACAGTTCGTAATTGGTGTGAGTGCTGTTCTTTTTTCCTTAGTTTTCATTATGAAATGAAGTGTTTCTAATTATACCTGTTTCCATGCCCTTCAACACTTTATCTTGTCACTCTGGCAACCACACATATTTTTTTCATTTTTGTGGTCTTGTTTATTGTTCATTCTTTGTGTCCCTTTCTTTTTCTGATGATGAATTTTTTACACAAAAACTACTTGTGTGCATATTCTTCTTCTTTTGCTTCTTCTTCCTTTTGTTATATATGTGGTATATTCTTCTATTACTACTTCCGTGTTTCACATTCTTTTCAACTCCACTCATGTCTGCGATGCATGGTAGTTGGTAGTTGTACGATTGTGAAAAGTTTAAATGCTTAATTATTTATGTTCAAACACTCGTTTTTTGTTTGAGGGGAAGTACTGTAAATATATCATTAAATATAAAACAAAAAGAACAAAGAAAAATTTTTGATTGCATTTCATTCGTATTTACCTTAAAGTAAGTAGAGTGTGCAAGTGGAGAAGGAAGTGTTGAAGCTGAATTTATCCCTTCTGCAATAAATGTTGTGCTGAAACAAACTTAACTTGCTGGATTTGCCCTGGAAGTCTGATAAGCGAACTAATTGAAATGCTTGAGTACTTCAAGCTGTAAAAATATTGAATATATCTGTTTATCTTTTTTATATCCTCCCTTTGGGATGCTATAACTCCCATCAACTAAGTTGATCACTGCGTTTGCAATACGAAGAAGTACAGGTCAGAGACTCTGCAAATAATATATATTCATGATCAGCATCAAAATTTCAATAGATCTGCCCAAGTCCGTCCATTCCGGTAACACTCTCTTGAGCGGAAAATCAGCATCTGTTCCAATTTAAATTAAGTGAAATCTAACAAATGCCAAGCCTACAATATACAAAAATATATTTATTAGCCATAAAAATTGAACGTATCGGTACGTCCATGTATTTCCATCGATTTACCAGAAAAAAATAGGCGTCGTTGCATAATGGATACGCCCACAATTTATAATTTCTAAACAACCTCATCCAACTTGTAAATTGACACATTTTCTATATAAATGTGAATATGCCACGCTCACATATTCTACATAAAAAAAAGGATATTTAAGATTTTAACTTAAACCAAATTTAGTTTTCTTATACCCTCCACCTTAGCGATGAGGGCATACTAAATTTGATCAGTATAAAAAACTGAGTCGATGTAGATATGTATGTTGTTGGCATTCTCAAGTTCGTCAATTTTGGGATTTTGAGCTGACATTTTATACAGATATCTTTAGTTTCTGCACTCACTATTCAAAAATGGAGAAATCGGTGAAAAGTCACAAAAATTAAGCTATTAAGTAAAAATTTTGCACATATATATATAGTTGCCCCATACATCTTTGTACCAAAAAGAACGCGCTCGCAATGTACAAAAAATTTCATTCATCGTAATATTCGAACTGCAAGCTGTCACGTAATGCATAGATTATTAGAAGGAAATCATATACGTACCACGCCCACTGTTACACTGCATGCGAAGGGTATTTAAGATGTGGCCTAAGCCGAATTTAGTTTTCTTACTTGTGTTTGCTTACTTTTAATACACACATGATTATGTAAACCGGAAATTTAATTAACTGAAAGTTAATCTTAAAAAACAATACATACCTCTGCTCCACACGTTTGCATATTGGGAGCATATGATATAGGAGGCGGTAGTAACTGTTTCCATTGGGCTCTGCAGTTAATTACTTTAGTGATTATAAAATGATTAAACTTGCGGTCAACTCTATTAATAATTATGTACCATAATAATAATAACAACAGCAGCAGCAACAACAACAACCACAGTAACAATATTAATAATAACAAAAATCAAGCACAACGTGCATAAAAATTAATATTATACTTGGTTGCCGTGCCGCATAATGAGTTTCCATTAATGGCCTTGTCATAGCTTCACTGCTTGACTACTGTCCACGCATATCCTTATCCACCTGCTGTGTTACTCCATGGAACCAACGAAACAATTCTGCTCAGTAGAATGTTTATATATGTGATTACAATACTTTTATACCCTCCACCTCAGTGATGAGGGTATACTAAGTTTGTTCTCCCTTTAGCAACATCCAGAAAGAGGCGTCAGAAACCCTACAAAGTACATATATTCTTGATCAGCATCAAATACTGAATCGATTTAGACATGTATGTCCGTGTGTCCGTGTGTCCGTGTGTCTGACTATTGTTAGCAAATATATATTTATATTGCCACGCCCCCCGTTGTGCATGTGAAGTGTATTTAAAATTTGGGCTAAGGCACATTTAGTTTTCTTACTTGTTAAGTTTATTTAAAGCTCGCGGAAAATACAAGTGTTTTTGATTATTATTGAGTTGGTGGCAGAATAACAGTTTTTTTTTTAAATCATCTTTTATTTCATTTGTTAACTCGTTAATATCATTGTAGGTAAGTAGTATAAATTATCATATGTGGCCGCATCTCTGTTTTATTTTAAAAAAGAAATTTCATTTGTCCGTCAGTCCACATTTTTATAGCAATTTAAGCAGCAACGTTTATAATAAGTAATAATAAGTAAAGTTTATTGTGTTACGTACTCTAATAGCCATAATATTGTTCATATAGCCTTTTTACAATACTATCCAACAACTTGTCCTTGTCCCTTGTTCAAGTGATTGTTATATCCTTTCCATCCAATTGAAGCTTATATTTAGTTTACAATGCAGTTGGCAATACGTAGAAAGAAACTCACAACCTCAACTCAGGGTATATATCATATATTCTTGATTGGCCGCAAAATCTGAAGCGATGGAGCGAAATTGCTTGAGTAAAACTTATTTATAAACATGAATACATATCATAATGAACTCTTCAATTATGTGAAAAAATGGGCGTGGTGGCACATAATATATGTACGTTTGAGTTCTGTGTTGATACTTGTTGTAAATCTTTTACTAAAGAGGAGCAACAAAGTACCTGCCACACCCACTTTTTACACGTACAATATGTGTGGAAGGTGTTTTTAATTCGGTTCATTATAAATTATTTTAATTTATTTGTTTATATTTATACAAATCACTTATTTATTTATTAATGACATTTGACAACTAGTGCGTAATCAACCATATCACGTTCACAACAATATTTAATGTTCATTGTTATACCCTCTCCACGTAAGCGATGAGGGTGTATTAAGTTTGCTATTGAGTTAAAATTTTGCTCTTTATTGTGCCCAGATATTTCGAATGGGGCAAAATCGCTTGAAAGCTACGCCCACAGTTGACAAAAATCTATTTATCTACCGCAAAAGATTGATGTATAAACTTGAATACATATTTATAATTATGTCATTAATCTGGTGGGATGCAGACACGCCGACAGACACACAACAGAAACAATATATATATATATATACTCGTATTTCACACTTTGTATTGACCTTTGATCTATGAAATTGATTTCTGATACACATATTAGCCTATTCAGTAATTTGAAAAAATTTACAAAATGATTTCATCTGACCATCCAATACAATGCACTATTAGATTACGTAATTAGATACCAGACACGCCCATTTGTTTTACACTAAGGTGGAGGGTATTTAAGATTCGGCATAGTTTTCTTACTTGTTCACATTTGATTTATGTACCAATATATTGCTGGTAATACGAATGCTTATATTGTATCCAATATAATAATTAAAGCGAGCACAGTACAACATGCTTGGTTTGTTGCAATAAATGCCGTTACTTATATGTAATAATATTCTAAACTAATTAGTTTGGTTGCAGATGTTCGTTAATGGGCCTGATGAAGACTCTGGATAAATAAGAAGAAGCATTAAAATAATTTGTGAGGCAAACCGGTTGTGTCGTACAAACGCTTTTCAAAATTATCTCATCAAATCCGTCGACGGTCACTTTAAAGGCCGCCGTAATTCAAGCAAAGAGGAAAACAGTGAGTTTTTGTAGTTTGTTAGTTTGCCTGATAAACCCTAGAGTGACTAGGGTTTACCTGCTTCGTTTCAAACTTTAATTTTCTATAATTTTTATTTATGGGATAAAAAATAATTAAAAACATATTACTTTGTGTCTATATGTGTACGCAAGCATAACTTTGAAGCAAGAACGGCTAGGAAATCGAGGAAATTGTGTAAACAACACAAAACATACAAAGCGTTCGTTCGTACAAGGCTTACGGGAGTATTTTTTGTTTTTGTTTTTGTACACATATCGACAGAAGTATTAAAAATTAATAATTATGCAAGAACTTATATTGAAATCAATATTTTATGATTTTTTAATTTTTTTTGTATTTAATTTTTATTTTTATGCTTCATAAATATTTACCTCGTATTCACTTGTGTATGCTTATACATCAGCTGGCATTATAATGCTGGATATAAAGTAACAAACATTAAAAATATTACTTTCATAGTTGCAGCATTGTGGCCTCAATCAATTTACTCCCTGCACACAACAGCAAGCCACACATGTTCGTATGTGTATGTGATACATTCAAGCTTATATATACAATGCATAATTTATTTACTTACTTACCTCTACTGCATTCACAGTATTCAGTATAAGCACACACAAGTCATGGCTCGTATCTTGATAGCCCCGCTCTCTAGATAGAATCCTGTGTGCTTTGTGTCCTTCTCGCTTATTCACCTTCTCCTGATGCTATAAATACACACACACACATTCATATAGATGTATATATGGTATACCATCATAACTAATGTCTACTAATGGACTCTACTGTGCAAAATGCATCCATCACATGCTTAGTTTGTTGAGTCAATCAATTGAAAAATTCATGTTATACTCTTACTGTGGCTGTCGCTCCCTCTCCCCTCTTGCCCGTCAATGAAAATGTCATCTAACAGCAATGTTAGCACAACACATTACAATATACCTTTTGAACGTGTGCTGTGTGCTGTGTGGTGCGGTGCGATGCGGTGCTGTGTTATTGTTATTGTTGCTTTGGGCTAAAGTGCCAATGATTCCAATTCAATGAACACATTAGGTTTCTCTTGCACTGCACACACAAACTCATGCACTGTATGCACGCAGTGGTACAGGCTACAAAATCATTGCAAACTAATAATATTTTCAAAGTGTGCAACATAAGCATTTTACATTTTTTAAAGAAATGCTTTTTTCTTGTTTTTAAATTCCATTAAAGTCCTTTTCCTTTGCAGCGACCAGTTTTCATTTTTGATATTTCCGTTACATTTGTTCTAAAATGGGTTGTACACCGGACGTTAAATGTTTATTTGGTTGTGTTGTGCAAATGGCAACAACACTTGCAGGCCGTACACTGTGACCGAATATAAGTGATGAAATTTTCTAACAGATTATTCTGTTGATTTATAAAAAAATAAAACTCAGTAAAAATCGTTAATACACAAACCTATTATAAAAAGAATTGTGCATGTATTATGAAATCGACACTGATAATAAACTTGATAATGTAGTCGATCGATCGATATTTAACGATATTAGAACGATGTTTAAGGACAGGTCGATAAGTATCAATATTAAGTTGATATTTATCTATAATAAGTCGATACGTTGTAACCATATGTCCACATTTAATCGTTACGTACCATGCACCTACCATGCACCTACCACAAGCCTATTATATGGATAATATATGGACATTGTGTCGATATAAATCAATAATGTATCAATGATTTTCGATTATTTGTCGATAAATATATATAACATTGTGATATTATCAATAATATTTGTGGATAATAAAGAAATATCTAACGATATATGTAATTACAAAATGATCGATAATTATATATAACACTACGATATATATCGGTATTTATTGATATTGTTAATATTTAACGATAAGTTACCGATATAATTTAAAAATAAATCCATTTTTACTAATATTCTTATCAATTTTTTTTATAAATTGCGACAAGTATGTATATTAAATCTGATCTAATAATATATTGATATGCTTCAATAATAATCGATATTCATGTAATTTTATTTGTAAAATTTTGTTAATATATCGATATGCTTTAAAAATTTATCGATATTAAATGATAATATATTTATAATCGATCAATTGTCGATGCTTGTATCGAAAATAAAAATATATCGAGGATTTATCCATATTTTGTGGTTATAATTATTATCAATATTAATCGATAATATGTACATATCCAAAATTTATCGATATTGATTCATTACAATCTTTTAATAATGTATATATATTAATTATTCATTGATGCTATATCGATTTATCGATATTTTCAATACTATAGCAATATAGTATCGATATTTAACAATATTATATTGAAATTTATCATTAATATGTTGACATATTATTATAATACGCCAGCTCATTTCAACATATATTCAAGTGAATAATCAGATTTATTTGTTCATAATAAATAACATGATCAAAGGTAACTTTTCTTTTAGAGAATTCATGTTGTAAAAATAGAAATATTGGAAAGTAGTATTTCTATCACTCCTCCTCATTGAATGAATATTATTTTCATACAAATTCAGATTTTGCATTTGATTTGAAAACTTAATGTGTTTTTTCCGTGAAAGATTTTTAGTTAACAAATCTGCAACCATATCCTCAGTTGGACAATATTCAAGTGAAATCTCATTGTTTTTAACCAGACCCCTTATGTGATTATATTTGATGTCAATGTGCTTACTACGTTTATGAAACACTGGATCTACTAAAACTTTAAAGCACCAATTAATTAGGCCCGCAATTAATGAGAATGCAAAACAAATCAAACCAGCTGTGTTGGATACATTAAGTTCAGGCATCCGATATGGTTTTGTACAAAGAAGAAATGGAAGATATTTTGCCCACGCACCTCTGAGCTATCTGCCGCCATCTCCATTTCATTTAGGGACGGGCTGACGTATCCTATAAAAGGCGGCTCGGTTGATTTTGAAAATGGCGATACATGGATTTTGCAGAACCTACATGTGTTACAAACTCTCTTTTCTACATTTTTGGAAAGTTGGTTACTCTTTACTAAATCATTTCTATTCATTTCGAATAAACTATCAAAGTTGAGGTGTCCAAATCGCGCATGCCATAACATACACATTGTTAATCATATATACCTACATATGTTGTATCAAACAAAGCATTCAATAATTATTATGTCATGTTTAGCGTATTATGAGTTAGTTTAATAAAAAACTCCAACACATATTTCCCTCATGGGTTCATAAACTATGTTATATATATATGTATATTTATTATTAAAACACGCCTGCTCAGTTCAATAATCACATTTATTTTTTCATAATAAATAACATGATCAGAGGTAACTTTTCTTTTTAGAAATTCATTTTGCAAAAACTCGTATAAGGTTCTATAATTTTTTGAGATATTTCGATGAAATTTTGTACAATGATGTGTATTGGCTCAAAATTAAACCCTTTTAAAAATGGATCGGATGGGATTTTTAGAACCCCTCCCCATATAAATTTTTTTTATTTTATTTCAAAATCAAAAAAATGAAAAAAGTTTTCCGACATTTTTATCATATTAAAATTTTTTGAAAAAAAAAATTTTTAATTTTTCAAAGAAAAAAATTTTATTGAATAATATATCAAGTGGTGTAGCCTGTGTTTGTGTTTGTTGAATATTTCTACTCGCCAACTATTTTATCAGACTCTATATTCTGATTTATAACCGATTCGATCATATTGTCATACAGTTAACATTCATTCCTGAAGGTTATGACGAATTCTTACCTGTTGTAAGAGCAATTAATATTCCACAATAATCGCATTCAAGTGGTGGAAGTGAGAATGGGAAGAAACTCAAGAATTTCTTTACAAACGAAAATAGTTTTTTTTCTTTTTTTCTATTTATTATTAATTTCGCATTTATTTTCTTTTATACATAACTCTGAAGAAATTTAATTTTCTTTTCTAAACAAAATTTTTGTTTACTTTAACGCACACACACACACACACACATATATATATATATACACCCAAATGAACACATGAAATTTATGCATAGAAAATTATATCAAAAGAAAATAATTTAGTTAGCTGCACTAGGTTGTACCTGTTGTTGTTGTTGTTGTTTTATGTTAACACAACCAATACATTCCAATGCGCGCATATATATACGGCAGCACAGTGCAATATAACACAAAACACAAACACAAACACAACCATTTAATGAAGTGTTCACCGAGTGGTACGTTTTGTTAAAGTACATGCTCTTGCATTCATGCGCTGCTGTTTGTTTGCATTTGTGTTTATTTTATTTTATTTTATTCTATTTTTTTTGTGTGTTTTTTTATAGGCAAAACACATTCATTGTGGCGTGACATTCAATTACTGTTTATGCAATTTTATGCCACAATTTTATGTTGTTTCCTTAACCGAGTTTTATATATACAAGTGTATACATATATATGTATATATATTTTTATATACTTATACTATATAGCACTCTTCCATCTTTCGCTATTTCTATACTTATTTTCTGTACTGCTGCAGTAATGTATAAGAAAAATTGTTTCTCGTTTTGTATGCTAAACCGAGAACGTGAGCGTATCTAAGGAAACGTAATGTGTTTGTGCGGGCGTGTGTATGCGCACTTTATAAAATTATTATTAGAGGAAAGTTGAAAGTGAATGAAAATGAAAATCGCACGAAGAGAGGGATCAGGGTGGAAGGCGAAGTGGAAGCATCATCAACAACAGTGGCAGTGACGGTGTCGGTGGCGGTGGCGGTGGCGGTAGCAGTGCCAGCAAAATATGTTTATGCCACTTTCTCCAATGAAATTATTATGAATTTTTCAAAACCGGATTTACTTCAAAGTTGAATATTTTATTAGCGGCAAAATCTTGGTACAATAATACATAGAAGAGAAGAAGAAGAAAAAGAAGAAAATTCCTCCGATTATGTGTTTGGTGGTAAACACGTACTACAACAGAAAATATGTTAAATTTGTAATGAAACTAGAAAATAGAATAAATGATGTGCACTCTCTAGCTCTCTATATCTATCTCTTTGACTACCGAAAATATGTGGCTAAGGTTCGTAAATTATAGAAAAAATGAAAAGAAAGATAACTTAGATTACGGTACAAATTGACTTTAACAGATTTTGTGAGAATATTGTGCAGCACGCAACTGCTGCTGAATTTATGTTCAATTTGTTTATCAGTTCTTTACCAATTTTTCATATTGTCCATCACTCCTTTCATGTGTCAATATTTTATTATCAATATTTCAATTTGTCCGTCAGTCCCTCTTTGGTTACATTTAAAACGATTGATTACCAGACACGCCTCACTTTTATTCACACATAATCGTACATAATCGTACTACACTTGTAAACATGCCACGCCCACTTGCTTCTTAACGTGTTAAGAAGCAAGTGAGCGTGGCCACCATTTTTGGAAAATAGATCACATCGGACCATTCTTTCAATAGAATCCCTTTCCTATTTCCGAAGAAAATGTCCATAAAGAAAAATTTACAATTTTTTAAAAACGCTTTTGGTGTTAAAACGAACCCGACTGTAGAACCTTTTTTTATGTACGACTTCTATTAAAATCAATCTTTTTGTGGCAAAAAGTGCGACCATCGCTTTATGTAATTAAATTAGAATTTCAATCAGATCGCCCTATTTTTAGAATGTCTCTCTCACTCTTCTTAGAACGATTTTTGAAGAAGTGAGGCGGGTAGTGCTACGATAAGATGTTGTGGCCATATCCAGTCTCCGCTTGGGAACCAATTTAATATCACTTTCAACTTGTTAGGAGTACGGTACAGAATTGACTTGTTTTTAATTTTTTTATTTTTCACCATAAGCTTAACAAACTTCATCATTTTTGTCACGTTTTATTATCGCTGATATTATATAAAGTATAGGCGCATATAAAAAACTACTAATTATGTTTATTATGCACTCCATCACAGTGATGGGGGCATATGAAGTTTGGTATCCCCTTTGTTACGCCCAGAAGCTAGCATCATAGGTCCTACAAAGTATACATTCTTGGTCAGCATCAAAAACTGACACCGCTTAGAAATTTTCGCTTTCAGCAAAAATTTTTTAAAGACATTTTTAGTTTCTGCACGCAGATCGCTACTTAAGTCGGTTGCGTGCCACGCCCACAATCGACGAAAATATATTTATCTGCTACAAAAATTGAGCTGCGATGCTTCAATATTCGGTTAACGTATTGTACTACTATTTAGCCCTTCCATGAGTGTGCTAAAAATGAATGGGATCAGACAGACAGACAGACATGTCCACATTTTACAAAAAACTATACTAGGCACAAAATTCTACTTGTATGTAAACGCATATAATATACACTATTAGAGGGTGCAATAAAGTACAATAGATGAGGTGATGAAGGGTGTTTAGGATTTGGTTGAAACCAAACTAGAGTTTTTTCTTTGTTTTTTATATAGCCTATCGTACCGCCTCTCTCACACCCTCTTTGACAAACGTGCATTGAAAGTTTTCTCTTTTGTTGGTTGTAAATGTTCCGGTTCAGTCGGTGTTCAGGTTTTTTTTTTTTTTTCATTTCTATCAAACAAAAACGTGTTAATTAATGCAATCAAACGAAGTTAAAATATGTTGTGAAAGTTCATAAAATGTTAACAACAACAACAACAACAACAACAACAACAATAACAGAACTTATGTGTGAATATTAATTAGATATTTTCCCCAGAATCTTTAATCAACTGTGCGCTCGACTCGTTAAATTAGAAAATACGTAAAAACGTTTGAAAATGCATCCGTAAACAGGGATTTAAGGATTCATTTGCTTTATTATTAAACAAAAACAAATATTTTTTAGAATGCGTAAAAGAAAAGAAAAAAATTCACTTGTGGGCGTAAAAATTATTTGAAATTAAATTTGGCTTAGATTCTTAATAGATATCAACTTAGACATTGAATTCTACTAAATAATGTTCTTTGTAAGTTGTGGGTGTGTTCTTTATATGAACTCGTCCATTTTTGGAAAATCAATGCTTGCACTAATTAAAAGTTGGAGTACCCACCATATGTCGTCGTTTAATTTGTGTGGCCAATGAGTGATTGTTGTTGATTGTGGGCATGGCTGTTTGCTTATTTTACCCATTTTTTATAGGCAAGTACTGACGTGGATTAAGAATGTTCCAAATTTAAGGTTAATGTCTCAATTTGTGGCCACCGTGAAGCGTACTTGCTTATTAGCACGGACGCATGGTCATTCTTAATGTCACTCAAATTTTTGCATTATAAATATATGTACTTGGTAAAATATTTGACATGTCCCTCTAGATAGTGCAAAATGCTTGAATACAAATGAAACGGGAAAAAATAAATTATTTAAATGAACTTGTTGTGGTGTTAGTGTTAGTTATGAAAGCGAACGTTTAATTGAAAAACCTATAATTAAACAGTTTTCTCAACACCTAACCGCAGCAGATATGTTTTCTTTTATTCATCTCACAATAAAATGCTGAAGGCCTTTCAACTCACACACTAAACCTACTGCATCATAACGATGCTACAGAAGCGAACGGTAGGTGGGTGGAGGCAACTCAATCTTATTCTAGTACTGCCGCTGCTGCTTCTTTTACCGTTCCTTATTCCCTTTGGTGGCCCTTTGGCTTGTTCTTTAACTTGTATCGTTAATGTTTGTATTGCTTGGTAAATTTTTCCCTTCTTCTTTATTTGTTTTTTTGTTTGTTTTTGTTTTTGTTTTTGTTTTTGGTTTCTCAACAGTACTCGTTTTAATATGTTTTCAAGTTTTCCGGGCAAATTCCTCTTTTATTACGTTCATTTATCGAGAAACCGACTGTAAGAAACAACAAAAACAATAACAATGAAAAAAAGGTCCATAGGTCTATGGATAAAGCGTACGCCAAATCTAAGAGATGGTGGGTCTCTCATTGTCTATATCTTATATTACGTTATGTGTTCTTTATATTACGTCATACCTTCTTTTTGAAATATCTTTCCAATGCCTGGATCAATTGGTTTCATTCATGTACCGTTTGAATATAAAAATAATGGACTAATCTCGATTCCATTTTATATACAAAATTGACTGAAATCGAAATATAAAACCTACCCTAGCACGTTGAGCTGTGGACCAGTCCGTGAACCGATTTCACATTGATGCTGAAATCGGTTGATCTTTAAATATGCCAACGGCACTGTGGGTGTGTCGTTGGACCGATTTTGCTCATTTGCAATGTAAAACTTCAGGCTGACAAATTCCAACATGATATGTCAATGCTTGCAGCTGTGAACATACCGGAAGAAAACTAACGAATTCATTTAGACAGACGGATGGACAGAAGGGCAAAATATATATACTTTTGGGGGTGCGGCTCGGCCCATCCTGGTTCTTACAAATGTTTGAACAAAACTAATACACCCCCAGATCATTGTGGTGGTGGATATAACAACAACAATAATAAAAGGAACAAAACAGAAAAATTCACAATAAAAATTGCAATTTTAACTGTTGGCGCGGCGCAACAGCGCCAAACAAAAGCATACAAAGCTCACACTTCATATGCTTGAAGAAATATAAAATTCTTTTGCTTTTTTCCATTTAAACTCTGTACACAAGTACGCACACACACATATATATTGTGCAAAATCTGATTGTGTGCATGTGTAAACAAGTGTACGCACCGTTTTCTTTGGATAGAGGAAGTAAAGTAATTTCTCACAACAACAGTTGTAGCGTAGTTGCCATTCATGCTTATTCGTTTATTCCCCCGTGTGCCTTTTCTTTCCCCCTCTAACACTCTGTGCTTTCTAGGTAGTGGATTGAATCAAAAATTAAAAACGTCCAAATGTACGATAATTGCAAAATGAAAAGGCAACCTCAAAAATTATATTGAATTAGTCCAAGTGTTCATAGCTGTACAAAAAAAAAACTATGAAAAAACTCTGTCAGGCAGGGATAAGGATGTTTGTAATTTTGGTAGACAAAATAATTTTCCAATTAGTGCATTCCAAGTAAATACTTGAAATACTTTATTAGTGAGGAGTTTGGTTGAGGAGTTTGGTTTGAGAGAAATTGTTGATTATTTTATAGTTTCCACTGTTTACGGCAATAGGGCATCCACGAGGAGCCGTCTTAAGATACATCAATATCCAAATCTTATCATCCCCCTTTGTAGGTATGAAATTTCATGCGATCACATATTTGATTGGTTCCTAAGAAATTCGTGGTATTCGTAAAAATCGTGTAAGGTATAAACCACAACTTTGAAATTGTATATAATCATGTGAAAGAACTCGAATCGTGTAAAATAATTTCTCCTTTAATGCAAAATTTGGTGTTTAGATTATTTAGCTGTGAGGTAAAAAAATATGCCATAGCCACGCCCACAATTTCCAAAAACCTTTTTTAAGCCGAATCTTAGTGTTAAGTTAAAATCGTCAATACCCTCTACATCTACAATAGTGGGCGTGGCAAATATATGATTACGCTGCATTACGTATTAGCCTACAAGTGGAGTTGAGATCACTTTAGAGGATATCCAAGAATTTCGTAGTAAATTGCTGCAATGAATTTGTATTCAAAAGTGAGCTTCTAGTCAAGTTTTTAAAATAAAATCCAGAAATTTATGGAAAAATTAATTTCAATAAATTTTTTTTATTCCTTTATAAAGTGTACACAATATGTCTAAATGAAAAGCTTTCTCTATTATATATAATATCACATAAAGCCATGTCAGAATGTTAGATTACACTTGTTGTAATAACAATACGACTTTTCCTTTCATGCCCTAATGAAGGTTATTAAGAAACATTGAGAAAAATACAACTCAAGTTGGCTTAGGTCGCATCTAGAGTAAAATCTTACAAATCTGAGTGCAGCGAAATTAATGTGATTGCTTTTGATTTTTGAATAAAACATTTCTTATCTAATCCCGCCCACATTTCATGTACTTCAATTGATTAGCTAATATAAATATAATATAAGCTTTATTTTCTAGTTTTATTTTTATATTGTAGTTGTGGGATTTTGTTTTGGAAATGGACCAACAAACTTAATAAACCGCCATCTTATGTGAAGATTACGAAAGAACAAATAGAAGAAGTAAATTTAATTTCAGCCAAATCTTGGCTACTTTCCACCTCTACATACAAAAAGTGGGCGTGGCAGGTACCTAATTTTGCCCTCTACAGTTTAAATCATTTGTAAAAATTAAAGTCACATTTTGCGCCAAAGAAGGTTTTTTTTAAATTTGTGCAAGTCTCTTTTCCGACCACGCGCATTCGCTAGATCCTTTCAATAAATGTACGAAATTTTAACTTTGTAGCTTAATTTTTGTAACAGATACATAGATAGATAAAATTTTGTTGACTGTGGGCGTGGCATTTGGCCGATTTTGCCCCATATAAATAGCTATCTGCGCACAGAAACGAAGAATGTTTGTAAAGAATTTCAGCTCAAGATGTCAATTTTTGGGACATGCCTAGATCGATTTACAACTAAAGTGTAGGGTTTGAAAAATACTTAAGAGTTTGCCAAATTAAATGTAATTAAATATTGACAACAATTGCAACAACAACAACAACTGCAAAGAATTTGAAACACAATATCGAATATCAAATAAAAAGTTTATCAAATATGTTGCAAAAGAAAGGAAAAATTTGCATATATAAATAAAATATGTAGACTCACATACATTTACAATTATAGATATTTATGTATGGTGTAGTTATGGTACATATGATATATGGCATATATTATACAACATCTCATCTCATATTTCTTGGTAAGTTTTTCCATCAACATTTTTACAGTTTTAAAAGAAATATTTTTACAACTAGGAGAGAGAAATAACTTTTTTTCTTTTTAGTTACTAATAATAATGCATGTTGCAATAACAACAACAATAACTCATTTGTAGGTATTTTTTCATACATACGACTTCGACAAGAATTCCTATTGAACGCATTCACGTATGGAGTGGGAGAGTATTGTAACTGGAAAGTAAGCGCCAGCAGAGGAAACTTTATTGACTTGAAAAATTGTCAACTTTATATGTTTTGTTACTAAAAATATTGGAAAAAATAGAAAAAGAAAAAGAACAAGAACAAGAACAAGAGCAACTTTTATACCCGTTAGCTAAATACCAGTTCTTTCTTTACCACTGCCTTTCCCTCTGCACCTTACCAATTCCCTTTTCCTCTCCTATAATATTTATTTACAATATTTGTGCACACTGCTGTGTGTGTGGGTATGGGTGTGTTAGAATAGTACTAACACATTAATAACCAATGTGTTGACAAATATTTTCGTATAAACACATTGAAATATTTTGAAAAGTTGGTCAAGAGAAAAACAAGTAAGAAAGAGATACTTTAGGCGTATGCCAAATCTAGTACACCACCATATTATTTCTCATCTTCCGCTTGACTGATGCAATTTTCTCCACTCATTTACGGTTATAATGGTTAGAAAAAAAAACTCAATTAGAAATTTCATTTCAAAATTGAAATAAATAGATTTAACTGAATAACTAGAGCGTCCGTGGACCGATTTTGCCCATTTGCAAGTGCCATTGAAGATTATTGTACCAAATTGGTAGCCGTGAGTTTGGTAAAAAGACAATCAAACACACGGACGGATAGAAGGGCTAAATCGATTTTCCATTGATGCTTATACAGAATTTATATACTTTTAGGCGTGTGCCACGTCCCCCTTCTGGTACATCCAAAACGTTTAAACAAAAACAATATACTCCCCTAATCATTGCCCTGGCGGGTATAAAAAATAAATAAATCAAACAAAAAGAAACATTTTTATGTTATAGTCGGTCAAGCCCGACCATTTATTCAGCCCTATAAATTGTGCTGCAATTAGCTTAGTTGTGGCAATAAACGCGCGGGTGTTGCCACATAAATCACTTCGCGAAGTATCAATATATGGGAAAGGGTTCTAAAAATAATCCGATCGAGTCCAAATTTATTTTAGTTTAGTTTAGTTTATTTTTAAGTTAATTAACTATTTTCCACTAAATTTTATCAAAAGAATATTAAGAATTGCAACTTTTTGCCATATAAGGACTTTCATTTTAATGAAACCTTTTATGGGGACAGGTTCTAAAAATGTTCCGATCCGGTCTATTTTCAATAAGATTTCCTTATGGGCCAATACATGTCCTTGTACCAAATTTCATCGAAATATCTCCAAAAATCGAACTGTAGCACAAATAATATATATAAAGACAGGCAGACAGACGGACAGGCGGACAGATTTTTATTCTGAATCGATTGGTATAATTGAAGGTGGGTGTGATATTCGCCGTTTGAATGTTACAAACACCCGCATGAACTTAATATACTCTTGGCCACAATTGGTGTAAGGTGTAATAAAAATTGAGAGGGATCAAATTATCTCGATAATAAAGTTGTTGATGTATTACTTTAAATAAGCGTTTACGGTACATATAGATAGAAATAATAGTAGATTACATATTTCAGATAATACGTAATAGCTAAAATATAACAGATAAAGTAACTAATAGCGAATCGTAATTTTTGCCAACATTTTCAGAAAAAAGGGAAAAAAGTAAATTGACAAGCAAAAGAATTCATTACTGCTCAACAGTTGTGCATGCATCGTATTAATTAAATATGCAAATGAAATGCTGAAATAATGATTGAACTCGAAAAGCGATCAAGAGCCATAGGACAGGAAACTGGAAAAATTATACCCGGAGCAACGAGAAAAATAATAATAATAAAAATGCAACTAATTCACATCGAATTCATTGTACATTTACATAGATATATACAATATATATATATATATGTATATGTATATTTACACACGCATAGACGCAGAGAGAGTATAAATTGTAATGAAGCCTGGCTGATTATTAATTGGAAGCATTTTTTTGATTTTGTTGTTTTTGTGTTACTCCAACAACTCCTTCCAAATTGTATTTTATTGAACATATCACCCACTCACACATATCTACAATAGCATAAAATGAAATAATATACATATATTAGCTAGAACTGCTTATATGGGTGCATGTGTGTTTAAGTACACAAAACACTCTGTTTGTTGAACGAAAAAACTTGTGAAATTTTTCGACTGTTCTGTGGGTAGTGTGCGCTCGAAAGTTACATCTTTGTCCCTCACTCCCACCAACAAAAGCTAAAAAACACAAATCGAAAAAACCTGAATTTCAAATGTATGCAAATAACATTTTAACACATTGAGATTGTTTGCTATGAAATGTTCACATGAAATTAAACAAATATTGTACATGTGTACACACAAGATCAAAGTGTGTCAACTTCAGTGTCGGAACAAACATTTTTATGTGCACACATATGTGTTTGTGGTGGGTGGAGAGTAGAGAGAATATATATGCGAGAGTAATTTGCAAACGCCGTAGACCAAATATTTTCTTTCCTTATTTTAACTCGTATTGTTTTATAAACTGATTTAACGCCAGGGTGTTTAATGAGTAAAATCGGTAAAAAAATTCAATTCAATATTAAGAGAATCAATTATTAAAAGTAAAGGTTTATAAAACAAAAAGGAAAGAGAAGAAGAAGAAAAAAGGTCAAAGGGGAAGGTAACAATAATAAAACAACAACAAGAAAAGCTTAAAGAAATAGAAAAATAAAAAGAAGAAGAAGAACGAGAAGAAAAATCTCAAAACAAAGAAAAAGATGATGATGAAGAAGAAAAAGAAACAACAACAACAATAAGAAAAGCCAAAAAATAAGAAGAAGAACTTCTAGAATAATAATAATAAGAAGTAAAAATGATGATTAAAAGAAGAAAGATAAGGTGAAAATAACAACAACAACAACATAAAAACAAAAAATTAATAGAAGAAGAACAAGATGAAGTGTAAAATAACACGAAGAAGATAAAGGAGAATATTAGAATGAAAATCTCACTACAAAGAAAAAGACGATCAAGATGATGATACAGAAGAAGAAGAAAAACTATATAACAACAACAATAGCAGAAAAGAAAAGGTAATACGGTACTTACGTATTAATGATACCACAGCCGCAGATTTGGCGGTTTTTAAGTGCTGCCAATCACGCAGCTGCATAATTGACGCCCTTTAAGTGCTGCCAATCTAAAGCGTCAAATCTATGGTATCGTTAATACGTAAGTACCGGAAATACAAATGAAAAGCAACAAGCCACAATACAACAACAGCATCAGCATCAGTAACAACAACAATAACAAAAAAAAAAAAGAAACGGCTACTAATTAAAAGAAATGATCATCATGACCATCTCTAATATTGTCAATATATATATGATTGTTTATAATTTATTCCAAATTAATTTCTACGTTAACGAAATACTGCAACAACAACAACTGAACTATTGGTATCCGTATATACATATAGTACGATGTCTTGTTAAATCAATCAGAAAAAAACAACAATAACAACAACACTTAAGTTATATGGTTGATGAGAGAATGATTTCGTTTTAAATCTCTGTTTATAACATAGTTATGTACAAACAAGGGAAGAATTTATACAAGTCAGAGATGGCTTGAACCAAATCGAATATATCCCCCACATGTATACATATACTGAGGTTTGGCATGTATAGAAATGCCGCCTTTTATTTATTTATTTATAAAAAAAATGAACTCAACTACCAAGCTAATAGCTTATACTAAGTTGGTTAATAAAGCAAAACCGTTACAAAAAAAATTGAATCAAATTAAATTAACTTAAATTAAATAAATTATTATAAAAAAAAATAAAAACAAAAAAAATATATTATTAAACTAAATATATATAAAAGTAAAAGAGAAAGAAAGTCGATAAGAAATAAGAAATGAATTCCAAAGAAAAGATGGGAAGATTTAAATTGAAATTAAAATTGAAATTAAGATGCAAAAAAACTTTTATAGTGACTATACACCTTACAAGTTAATTACTGAACAAAATCTTCCATTCACCAAAAATGGGAGGGACAAAAATGGGCGTAAGCGGGTAACAGACACGCGTGTATTAACAGAAAACCTTATGTGGCGTAAAATTGAACTTGAAACTTGACACGTAATGCATACACTATTAGAAGCGCCTGCCACGCCCACTAATTGTAAATGGATGTGAAGAATATTTAATATTGGCCCTAAGATATTTTTTTTTTCATTTATTTAGCTCTATTTTTATGACTGTGAGCAATTTTTATCAAATGTAGGCGTGGCTATTAACAGATTTCTCTCGTTTAAACGTTGTAATGAAAAAATCTACTCAATAACTGAAATTTCAGTACCAAGTAACAGATACAAAAGACTTCACTAAGTCATCTCAGATTTTGAATTTGATCAGGAATATATTTATACATTTTTTTGAGGGAAGCCTTCTTCTGATAACGGAATAACAAACTTATGCGAAGGATATAAAAATAATAATTAAACAAAGCTACAACTACTACAACAAGAACAGCAACAGTAATAGCCAAACAGTTATACTAAAAACAGCTATAATTTATAAAAACGAAGGAATGCAAGTAAAGATAAAAAAGTCACCTGTGGTAGAAATGGTTAAAATATGGTTGTTGTTGTTGTTGCTGTTGTTATTCTCTTTTTATGAAATGTGAAGCCAAACAGAGAAAAACTAAAACCTTGAATGAAACAAAAGGAGATACCAACTAACAACGGCTTTAACAAGAGATTGGCAACACTGTTTTTTTGGTGTTTTTTTTTTTTTGTAAATACCTGTTCGCAATACATGGGGAAAATGTTTGGTTTGGTTAAAATTGCTGGCTGTTGCATACAAACATACAAACAGACAAACCGGACCCATGCAAAGGTACAATAATACAATAATAACAAATCCGTGCAACGACACAAGATTTATTAATGTAAATATAACAACAAAGCTATGACGGTGATGGTCACCAAAGTAATGTTGTTATCAAAACAAAAACAAAAGAAACAAGAACATGCACACACACACGTATGCATACAGAATAGAAGCAAACATTAAAAATACAACAAATGAAACGTGAAAATAACGAACGAATACCCAAATGATTAAAGTATGCAACATTTTTATTCAGTTGGATTGTTTTCTGCAAAAAAAATACAGATAACGGAATACACACTTACATTGCATATACACCCACATGAGATGGGGCAATGGCTGCCAAGCCTTCATCTTCAATCATCTTAACTTGTATCTGCTAAATCGGACCCTGTCTCCAGAGCGCGCAGTATCTCCATTAAAATAAACCAAACGTATGGCGGCAAGTATTTAAATTTTAATATGAAAATCTCTTGTAGAATGTTGAGCCACTTATTCTCAACAATTGGTGGCTAACACTAACAAAAGCTCGCACACACACACACGTGTAGGGAGAGATCAGACGGGTTAAACCTTTACGAGTTTCAAAAAATTTTTTTTCCCAATTTTGCTCGCTATTCGAACTTCTTTTGTGCAGAAAAGTGATTACATACATTTTCTATTTTTAACCGTTGTGAAAACAGCCCAATTGGTGACAACTTGAATAATAATAAAAGAAAAAACTACTATTGCCTAAACTCCTAGTGCTAATATTCGTGCATAAATATACGTGTGTGTGCGTACGCTGCTAATTGTGTATACGTACTTTTTCATTTTTCTCCTTACTCTCCATCTTCAAAGGAGAATTTATAACAGAGTAATTGCACTTTTCTAACTCTGTTTACACAAACGGCAAAACACACTGCGTGCCTCACGCACGCACATTGAGCCTAACTTTTCTAAGGCTTAGCAAAACATAAATGTATCTTATTAATTCGCGTTTGTCTATATTTAATAAATAAAATACACCCTTCCACGGTGTGTTTTCGGGTTTCTCGTGACTACGAGTTCCAATAACCAACATGGCTGCTAAAATCTCAAAGCAAGCTGAAAAAAAAGACGCGTCGGTACCGGTGAAAAACGCGCCGCGTAGTGAGAATAGTGAAATATACAAGGACGATCCGCCGAATATTGATAAAGAACTGGTAGCGTTCAGCAAAAGTAGGCTGATGGCAAGGTGGAACATATCATGGCGTCCCTAGACCAACGCAGGGTCTGCAACTACCTTAAGAATATAATAGCGGACTATTTTAAAGACAGAACCGTCTCATACATGACTGATGACGGTGAAAAAGCTCGAAGCATCAGCGGTGGCGTTCCACATGGTTCGGTTTTGGGACCAATTCTTTGGAACTGAATGTATTGCGACGTTTTGTGTTTGCGAATTTCCGCCAAAGCCAAAATCATTCGTTTCGCGGGCGACATAGTTGTGGTAGTCGTTGCCAAACAACTGTGCGACTTTGTTGACATCGCGGAGAACACCATAATCATTATTTACGAATGGCTACTATCTAAGGGCCTCGCCCTGGCAAAAAAAAAACAGTAGTCGTAAAAAAAGAGAAAACGCGACCATCAAGGTAGACCATTGCAACATTACCACCAAAGATGCAGTCAAATACCTAGGTGTAATGATCGACACGAGGCTAACGTTCAAAACCCACCTCGAGCAGGTATGCACAAAGGCCGCCTACATAAGGACGGCCCTGAGTAGACTGATGGCAAACACACGAGGCCCAAGAGAAAACCGCAGACGCCTCATAGTAGAAGTTGTCAAGCCAGTAATGCTTTACGGAAGCCAAATATGGTACCACGCCATGGAGGTCAAATCTTACGCTAGAGGTCTCAAATCAACTTATCGCCTGTGCGCGATAAGAATTTGCAGCGCTTTTCGTACAATTTCGGCGGACGCCGCTCTGGTCAGTAGCAGAATGATACTTATTGACCTCTTAGCCAAGGAAAGGTATCTCATATCCCAAGGTGTCTGCAAACAACTCGCTCGAAGTAGATCACTGGAGGAATGGCAGCGAAGATGGAGCTCTTCCGAAAAGGGCAGGTGGACGAACCGTCTGACTCCTAATATAAGTAATTGGTTATTGCGCAATCATGGCGAAGTCGACTTCTACCTCACGCAATTCCTATCGGGTCATGGGTATTTCAGGTCATACTTGCACCGCTTTATGCAATATTTGTGGTGTAGAAGAGGACGTAGGACATGCGTTTTTCTACTGCCCCCGCTTTGAGCAACAGAGAAACAGGTAGGCGCTACTAATAGGAGAAACCCCTACTCCCGAAAATATAGTATGGCACATGCTCATTTCCAGTAGTAGATGGCAACCAGTAAAAGACCTGGCGTAGTGATAATGAAACGGCTCCGATTTCTGGAAAGGAATCGAGTGAATCCAGTTCTCTCTGGCGTCGTTGGTTAGATGTTCGTTCGACTAGATAGGTTGTTGTCATAATAGTCGTAGTCCAGTCAACGGCCTTTCCCCCCTGTGAAGGAATACCTTACGGTAGTGCCACAGGGACCTGGGAATTGACGCAGAGGTGGTTTTAGCGGGTTAAAGTCTCGCACCTCAGGCTTTCGAAGCTTTCCACCTATTGCAAAAAAAAAAACACACACACGTGTAGGCACACATCTCTTTCATATTCGTATTTGCATATAGATACCCTTTCATTGTGGTCTCTCTGTTCCTCTTTCTCTCATTGTCTCTCTCTTTCATAAAACATCATATTCTGGCAACAAAGTAAAATCTGTTATTACAACTGTTGGCCAAGGGGGGTGGGAGGTGGGTATGGTGTAATAATTTTATGCCAGAGCCTTCTACTAAAGGGAATAAAACCTTTAACACAAACAAACAAACAAACAAAAAAAGAAGAAGAAGAAGAAGATGAAAAAATTGAAGCTGTGGCCGAGTTTTGTTTGTTTAAAAACAGAAAATGCTGTTACAGGTATTTAGTGGCTGGTGCCACCGCACCGCCAGGGTAAGGAGGTGGCAAGCAAAGCGAATGTCTTGCATTTTGTTAGCAGGAGTAGCAACGTGTGGCAAGTGGTGGCACAGAGTGGTCAAATATTGTGGCAATTGTGGCTGAGATTGAAGTGTTTTTATGTTCATATAACATGTTGTTGTTACATTTTACATTCTCGCTTGTTTTTATACCCACCCCATCAGATGGGACGGATATACTAGGTTTGTCATTCCGCTAGCAACACCCACAAGGTGGCGTTAGAGACTTGACAAAGTAAATATATTCTGGAGCAGCATTAAACTCTGAATTGAGTTAAATGTGTCCGTCCGTCCGTGTGCCCGTCTGTTATAGGAATTCTCGCGATTGTAAAGTTTGACATATTGAATAAAAATTTTATACAGAAACTTTTAGTTTTTTCACGCATATCGTAAATTAAACAAAATTGGTAAAGAGCCACGCCCACAATTGACAAAAGTGTTTTTATCCAGCACAAATATACAGCTACGCAGTGGAAATTTTGTAAAAATGTTTGTAATTAGCCCATTTATCGATATGTCAAAAATGGGCGTGGTCACATATCAAACCTGCCCACCAAACACCTAATTTAGCGTACGATTCGACGCGCCATATAATACGTATTACGTACATTATTAGAGGGCGTAATCATGTACCTGCTACGCCCACCATTGCTATGCCGCTGTGGAGGATGTTTAACATATGTTCTAAGCCAAATTTAGTTTTCTCACTTGTTTTTTTTTTGTATTTTTTGTGTACATTTCGAGAGCGCCACTTAGTTCTGTACAGCTATCGTACAAGTGCGCCCGCTCCACATACGGTTGAGAAAACGCTTTTGAAAAAGTATATAAATGCCGACGACAACGACGACTATGTTACGCAGATTTTAGATTTTTCCGTGTATGTGTACGTGCGTGTTTATCTGTGATGTTGGTGTACAACCGAACCATGCCTCCATACCAATACATATGGCGTACATTAACACAGTGATTTAAGTGCTCTGGGTAAGCTGTACAAACAAATTTTTTTTTCTTTTGGTCATGTTTTCTGTGGAACGTAAAACCTTTCTGCTGTTATATATGCACCCATACAGAGAGCCAGAGCGAGAGAGAGAATAGGGAATTATACAGATGATAATAGGAAATGAAATCTCTACTCATACACATATTTTATGGTTTAACATGGAGATCTGGAACCATAAATTATGAACGTCTATGTGTGGGTGTGCAATCCTTGTGTGAGTTGGTTGAGGTTGAAAATTTGGTCGTGTCTTTTTTTCTTCATTATGATTTAAACTATTAAAGTATGAAAGCATTAAATTTCTTTTTATTTCTTTTTTTTTTTATCACTTTTGTCACTGAACTTATTCGCTCGAGGTCGGCGATGTATTGGTTGTACTTGGTAACAGCCATCACAGAACCCCTACAAAATCGTGTTCTTGATCAGATTCAAATTGTGACTTGATTTGGCTATGTCTGTCTGTCTGTCCATTCGTATGTGTGTTTGTGGTAAATAATCTCTCTCCCCCGTCGTTAATGTTTTTATTTCAAATTGCCCAGCAGTAGTGCAAACTAAGTACAATAAACGTTCTTGTTGTCTTCTTTCAATTTTTTAAAATATCTATTTAGTTCAATAATCTTTTTCATTCTTTTCTTATATAAAAAAAAAAAAAAAACAAAATGTTACGATTTTAGTTATGAAATTATACTTTTTATTGTTCAACTTCAAGACAAGACCAAAGACAAGAGAAAGCAAAAACTCATTTCTAGAGAAGAAGTTAAAGGGATAGTAAATTCATATTATCGATAACTTAACATTTTCTCCCTTAATATGAATTCACCATTTACAAAAAATAAAAATAAAAATTACTTCAAACCTAGCAATCTCACAAACTTTTCATGTTTATCTTTACTCAGATTTTTTGTTAAAATATCAGCTATCATATCGTTAGTACTTAAATATTCCAGTTGTATTTCCTTTTTATTTATGATTTCCCTAACGAAATGATACCTAATATCAATGTGTTTGCTGCGACTATGATACGTAGCATTTCGAGCAAGCTGTTGTGCACTTAAGTTGTCGCTATATAACACAATATTGTTTTTCTGCACTCCAATTTCTGCGAGCAAATTCTTCAAATATATGGCTTCCTTCACAGCAGAAGCAATCGCCATGTATTCGGCCTCGGTTGTACTGAGCGCAACACTATTTTGACGTTTAGATTCCCAAGAAAATACACTATTAGCCAACATAAACGCATAACCGGTGTAGGACTTTCTGTCAATAGAATTGCTGCCCCAGTCGGCATCTACATAACCCACAATAGGCTCGCCTGTCGCTCGATACACTAATTTGTACTTAATTGTATCAGCCAAATATCGTAATACATGTTTAATAGCAGATTGATGTTCTTGATGAGGGTTCTGATTTCGCTGTGCAAGTTTAGCAACAGAATTTAAAATATCCGGCCTAGTGCATAATGCCAAATACATTAGTGCACCTATAGATGATTGATAACTCGTTACGTCTGCTCGTACACAATCTGCTTTTGTACAACCAATTTGGAAACCAGCGTCCAGTGGAGTTGAAACTTTACGACACTGTTCCATTTTATGTGATTTCAGAAGTTCTTTTATATATTTTTCTTGACCAATCGAAATTGCACCTGTTTCCCCTTCACGCTCTATGTCCATGCCCAAAAAATCTGTTATGGGACCTTTATCCACACAGTCAAACTCAAACATGATTTGTTTTTTAATATGGATCAAGTCATCTTTAACTTCACTGCTAATAATAAGGTCATCTACATATACAGCAATTAGATTTAAATGACCTTTAGAATACATTTTGTACAGACATGGTTCGTTGATACAAGGCGTAAAACCAATTCTTCGAAGAGCATCATCAAGACTTTGATTCCACTCCCTTCCAGACTGCTTCAACCCATAAATAGCTTTATTAAGTTTAAGCACTTGATTTGGGCTTGCAGTACATTCAAAATATTCGGGTTGATGCATATAGACGACATCATTGAGTTTACTATTCAAATATGCTGTACATACGTCCATTTGGTGAGTATACATTTTTCGTTCTACCGCTAATGCCAGTATCATACGAATAGTTGAGTAACGTACTACTGGTGAAAATGTATCTGTGTAATTCACGCCAAACTCCTGGTTACAACCCTTAGCTACCAAACGGGCTTTAAAACGTTTTACATTTCCATTTTTATCATATTTAACAGTATACACCCATTTTGAACCAATTACTTTTGCGTCTTTCGGCAAATCTACTACAGTCCATGTGTTGTTGGAAATAAGCGCATCATATTCTTCTTTCATGGCTTTTTGCCACTCATTGGCATATATACTTTCCTTTACCTCAGCCAAATTTCGAGGAATTCGTATTTCTTGTTTGCTTTGCATTATATTGACAGTATTGTATTGTTTTCTTGGCCTTCCAGGCTTACCTGTCCTAATGATTTTTGGCCTACCTGCTTTAATTGTTTTTTCAGTATTATTATTATCACAAATATCCGGAGCCTTATTTTCAACATCGTTGACAATTTCATCATCGGCAGATTCATATGTTTCTTCAGTGTCAGTATCGTTAACACTATCATTATCAATATCGTTATCGTTAAATTGTAATTTAGCTTTTTGATCTATCAATATTGGAGACACATTTTCTTTTTCATCATTATTGTGTAGGATTGCATCGGAAAAATCAACTACATTTGGCTCTATTGTACGTTCCATAAACATCACATCACGTTTTATTACAACTGAACGTGATACAGGATCATACAACCTATAAGCTTTGGATTTAGTTGAATACCCGACCATTATATAAGATTTTCCTTTGGGTTCAAATTTCTTGGTACGTTTAGTTTCTAATGCAACCGCTGGTGATCCAAAAATTCTAAAATGTTTAACATTTGGTTTGTGGCCACACCATGCTTCATAAGGAGTCATGCCATTTAAGGACGCTGAAGGTGATCTATTTCGAATGTACACAGCAGTCGCTACGGCTTCAGCCCAAAAACTTTCATTTAAGCTTGATTGATACAACATACTGCGTGCCATTTCAGCAATTGTACGATTGGCTCTTTCAGCGACGCCATTTTGTTGAGGGCTATATGGTACTGTTGTTTGATGTTTGATACCTTGTTCACAAAGATATTGACTAAATTGCATATTAATATATTCACGCCCATTATCACTACGAATGGACTTTATTTTCTTGCCTGTTTGTCGTTCAACGTATTGTTTAAAAGTCTTAAAATTTTCAAAAACCTCACTTTTAGATTTTATAAAGTATACAAATATTTTCCGTGAGTAATCATCGATGAACGTTAAAAAATATTCAGATCCAGCAAGAGATTTTGTTTGAAATGGGCCGCATAAGTCTGTGTGTATAGTTTCTAATATATCTTTTGCATATTTTTCACTTGAACGCGGAAAAGGACTACGTGTTATTTTACACTTGAGACATGTATCACACTTATTTTCTTTTACAAACTCAGCTTTCTCAAGACCATACACCATTTCCTTACATTTCAATTCTTGTAGACTAGTAACGTTTAAGTGACCATAGCGCTGATGCCACTTGGTACCATTTTCAATTCTAGCAGAAAAGCACTTATTATTATTATTATATATATCAAGTAGAAATAGCTTATTTTGTTTTACTGCTTTCATCTTTGTTTGACCTTGTTTGTTAATAATACGAGCATTATCATTATCAAAAATGACTTTTGAATCTTTTTCCACTATTTTTGCGACCGAAATAAAATTTCCATTCATATTTGGTACGTACAGCACGTTTCTTAGAACTATAGGGCCTTCTTTTGTTAAAAATCTCACATCACCAACGCCATCTGCTGTTATATATTTGTTACCAGCTAAACTAATTTTTTCACTGTGGTGTTCTAGTGATGAGAACATATTAATATCGCAACACATATGCGAAGTTGCACCGCTGTCGAGTACCCAAGTGCGTGAACTTATTTGTTGAGCATCTGCTGCAGCTAGTACAGAATATTCGCTTTCTTTTTCTCTCACACTTGATAATTTTTTACCTTTGTTTCGACAATTTGCTGCGTAGTGACCACTTTGTTTGCATTTGAAACATTTTACGTTTACCTTTTTTTCTTTTGACGCCATTTTATTTCTAGCCACATATGCCTGCGTTTCGACATTCTCCGAATTAATCGTACTTTTTCGTTGATATTCTTCTAGAAGTTTCGATTTGGTTACACTTAACGATGGCAGATCGTCTCTTGTCTCTATAGCTACAACAAAATATTCGTATTCCTTAGGCAAACTAGATAATAATATTATAACCTTTAACTGCTCCTGTAGCTCAACACCCGCTTCGTTTAATTTTTCAATTACATCGCAGAAATCATTTAAATATTGAGACATTTCTGCTGTACTACTCATACGCATATATATTAATTTTTTGTACAGTGATACTTTATGTACCGGTCCTCTTGAGCAATGTATATTCTCTAAAGCCTTCCATGCTTCGGCAGAGGTTTTACATTGTTTAAAGTGATTTAGCTGCGTTGATTTTACACTTAGCACGATGGTTGCTAGAGCTTTTTCATCCAAACTATCCCAATCTGAAGGATTTTCTGCTTGTTCTCTTTTATATTTTTCGCAGACCACTTTCCATTGATCTGCATGCACAAGCACACTCTTCATCTGCGTTCGCCATGCGTCATAATTAGTATCGTTGAGTTTTTCTATATTATACAACGAATTCATTCTCTTTTACGGCAATGCGAATTTATAAACGTGATGACTGGGCTCATAACCTATGTTACGATTTTAGTTATGAAATTATACTTTTTATTGTTCAACTTCAAGACAAGACCAAAGACAAGAGAAAGCAAAAACTCATTTCTAGAGAAGAAGTTAAAGGGATAGTAAATTCATATTATCGATAACTTAACACAAAAAAAAACAAAACAAGTGCAACAGTAAAGAGGAATAAACTTTGCAAAACAAAACAAATGAAAAAAAACACAAAGTCGGCCACACCCTACACCACTTAGCTCCTTAAATTATGTTACAATTGCTTTAGTCGTGTCAGGTGAATACGAGGTGTCACCATAAAAGTCACTTCGTGAAATATCATTATATGGGAAGAGGTTCTAGAAATGGTCTGATCGGATCCAAATTTGTTACATTTAATTATGAAGCTAAAGAATATCAATTCATTGCAATAAAAATACTTCTAGTATAATAAGTCCCCTTATGAGGAGGGGTTCTAAAAATGGATCGGACAATTTTTAGAACCTCTCTCCCTTTTGTCTGTCACTTTATGGTCGGATTCGGCCTATTTTCAATAGATTTTCTTTTCTTTTTGTTGTTGCTGTTGTTTGTATTAGTATTTTTGTTGCTATTTGTTGTTGTTGTTGTTGTTGTTGTTGCTGCTATTTCTGTTGTTTTTGTTAATAATATTTTCGTTTCTTGTCCTTATTGTACGCTGTACGCTGCTGGCAACAATTGCACCAACTATTCTGTGTAATGTTTTTAAACCGTAAATTTTTATTAAACATTAAACTGCCCTATTTCTGCTAGTAATGCAGCCACACGCACACACATTAAAATATATATAGACCACAAATTAAATGCCACCTTAAGCTACTGGTACACTATTTAACTTGTGCACGTATTTTCTTGTTACCGTTTGTTAAGTCATGACCATCTTCCCCCCTCCTCCTCCACACATGCCATCGAACTGAAAGTAAACATGAACCACAGTGGGGAGCTGAACTGAGCTGGACTAACTTAAAACGTGTTTAAACACATTACACATGTTACACATTACGCGTAACTTCACACACCTCCGTACCTCCGTACTATGGTTTAAACTAACAAGTAAATGATACACACACAGACACACGCACACACAATTATAAATATAAAGATAAGGTGGACAGTAAGTGTAAATGGAAACCTTTCATTGTGACTAATATGCAGCCACATACGCACACACACTGCAATAGATATTCGCTGGTTGTGTTGTTGTCTCTTGTCTTGTCTGTCACCTTTTGTCCTGTTTGTGGTAATCACACTTCTTACCCCATTAGTCGTCGTGTTAAATATGTGATTGTTATTTGGGATGTTGCACGATCAAGGCAAAACCAATTATATGTGTACGTAGATGCAATATAATGCGTAATGATATGCAAGACAACAATAATACCAATAACGGGGAACTAAAGTGACCATTTTAATAAAGCCCAGCCAAGGGACGCGACCCAACTATTTAGCATAAAATTTAATTAATAATTACCTGGCATTACGTGTAAACACGTGCGGGTGTGTGTGTGAGTGTGTTGTTAATGACTTAACATTCATGCATAACCTTAAACAAAGTTGAAAGTTAAGTTTAGTTTAAATATTTCAATAATTAGGTGATAATGTCCGTCTGTCCGTAACGTAAACGCCTGAATGAGCAAATAAGTGTTTTTTGCGGCTTTCATCACTACCGCGTGTTGCTCAACTTGTTTTTAAAATGCTTTTAAGATCTCTTTAATAATGACAGAAAGAAAAGTGTAACAATAATAACGATTTCCTTTTAACTGTGTAACAATAAATACAACGCATGTGAGCTTCCTTTGGGAGTCGTGCTGCGGTAGAGCAGTTGCCTTATTATACATTTTATATGAAAGAAGTAAAAAAAATGAAACTTGGCTCAAGCCGAATCTCAGATACCCTCCACATCTACATACAAACAGGAGGCGTGACAGGTACCTAATTATGCTCCCTAATAGTGAATGCATTACAGGTCAGCTTGCAAGCTTTACGAGTTTTACGCTGGGTGCGGTTTTTTTTGGAAATTGTGGGCGTGTCTTTTTGTTTCCATGGTACAATTTTTTAGGTAAATTTTTGTGGCAGCTTAATAAATTTTTAACGCTTGTGGGCGTGACTCTCTTGATCAATTTTGCGCAATTAAAATATGTGCAGCAACTAAATTTCAACTAAGTATCTCAAAATGTATAACAGGCAGACACATGGACGTACGGACGCACAGTGTCTAGATCGATTCAGTTTTTGATGCTGATCAAGAAGTTTGTCGCCATATTCTTGTCATTGCAAACGGAATGAGAAACTAAGTATACCGCCCCCAAGCTTCGTTGTTTGGTTATTTAAAAATCCATAATGCTTTACGCCACATGCGGTTGAATGGTAGCCTCGTTTACTGTGCGCTACACTACGTTTCATTACAAATACTTGATTGCCCACAAAACAAGTGTGTGTGTGTGTGTGTGTTTGTATGAGCGTGTGTGCGCGCGTGTGTGTTTGTTTACTGCAAATTATTTGCTGCTGCGTTTTGATGACTACTTGCCGTTGCAATAGTGATGTGTTCAGATATCCGTGCGTGGATCATACTGTTAGTATCGTTGTTGTTCATATTTAATTTATATTATTTACGTTTTTTCACGCATTGAGTCTTTGTACACGTTTGTGCGTGAGTGTTCTTATATTCAATCCATGAAATGGTTGTTTTGAGTGTGCGCTGGTTGTTTTATCATTTAATAAAAATCACACTGCCTGCCTGCCTGTCAGATTGCTTCTGTTCGCTAGTGTGAACATGCGGTTTGAAAAAAACATTTTTTATTTTATTTTATATTTTTTTAAATAATTGTTTTCTTCTTTTTTCTACAGTCAGCTGCCAATCGTTTTGCGTTTTGTGGTAATAAGACAGTCAGTCAGTCAGTCAGCCAGTCAGTCAGTTACTGTCAATGTGTATGTGTGCGCTCCTGTACTATCACCATCACCATGCATTAGCTTTTATTATATTTCCGTTTAAATGTTGAAATCAGTTGCAGTTCACAGTTTACTTATCCACATGAATACTCGGTTGCATTAAAAAGGAAATAATTGACAGTTATGTTGTTATGTGAAGTATGTCGCAGGTGGAGTGTCTTAGTAAGTGTTTTATGGTAACATTTTATTTATTGTATTGAAGTTGAGTCCAAGATGAAATTTGTAAAATTGGAATTTGAAGTCTTCAAGTTAGCAAAACTGGGCGTGGCAGTTGCACAATTAATTCCTGTAATAGTGTAGCCATAATTTCTTAAAAAGTCGGTTTCTGCTGCAAACAATATTTTTTTTTTGGAAATTGTGGGCGTGTCTGTCCCATTTTTATCACTTTTAAAGGATTTCAACTTCATTCAACCTCCATTTTTGTATCTGATTTATAGATATTTTGTCAATTGTGGGCGTGGCTTTCTAAAAACTTAAACTGGGAAGGTCTGCAAGAAATGTTTACTTATAGTTAGATTTGTAACTATTGTGGGTGTGGCTCTCATCTCTTGTATAATCAATTTATATAAAAACCTGTCTTGTACAGAAACCGAAAAAAAGTTTGGGTCAATGTCTGAAAACACATAAAAAACAACAACAACTCCTTCACAATTGAATCATATTTAATTTATGCAATCACTGCATAATTTAACCCGATTTGGCACAACATTCCGTGTACACTTGTAGTTTGTAGTAGTAAATGCACGCCTTTGCCATAATTTCTCTGCTTTCGTTGTTCTCTCTCGTAGCATACAAATTAGCTAATTGTGAAAATTTTTGGGCGGATTTATAACTAAAAAAAAAATATGTGTTCACTCCTCCTTTTCCACTGTTCTGTTCGGTAAGTGGTATAGTGGCGTAGTGCATAGAGATGGGCGATAGAGTGAGATCGAACATGAAAGGGAGTGAGTGCGTGTGCAAGTGCGAATACGGGTATGAGTGTGTCTGCAGTTATTGTTAAATATTATGCTAATTATTGTTATTATCATATTTTTTGTTTGTTTGATTTTTTCGAAAGCACAACGGTAAAGCGAGTGGGTGTGCAACACAGCTACAACATCATAATAATCACCATGACTTGCATAAACATCACGCAAAAAGTTCGGGCAAAAATATTTCAATTTATATGTGGAGAGGCCAGAGAAGTGGCAATACTTGAATATTTTTCAAAAATTTACATGTTTAATAATGAGAGAGAGACAGACAGCGGGTGGGAGGAAATGAGCGTACGGAGAGAGGGGAAAATTGTAATTATAGAATGTTAGGCAAACAAAAATATATAACAAGCTAATTAACTATATAACGAGAAAAGTAATTTTTGTTCATGTTTTTTTGTTTGTTTATTATACCCTCCACCTCAGTGATGAGGGTGTACTAAGTTTGTTCTTCCGTTTGCAACACCCAGAAGGAGGCGCCAGAGACCCTACAAAGTATATGTATTCTTGATCAGCGTAAAAAACTGAGTCGATTTAGACATGTATGTCCGTGTGTCCGTCTGTCCGTCTGTTGTTGGCACTCTCACGGACGTAAATTTTGAGATATTGAGCTGAAATTTTGTACAGGCACTTTTAGTTTTTGCACGCAGATCGCTATTTAAAATGGCCAAAATCTGTCAAGAGCCACGCCCACAATCGACAAAAATCTATTTATCTACCACAAAATATGAGCTACAAACTTGAAATTTGGTACGTATATCTATGAATATTAGCTTTATCGGTATGCCAAAAATGGGAGTATTCGGATTACAAACACGCCCACAATTAATAAAAATCTATATATCTGCCACAAGAGTTGACCTAGGAATTTTAAATTTGGTACGCGTATACATAGTTATCCCGTTGACTAACGTGCCAAAATGGGCATAGTCGGATAATAGACACGCCCACAATTTTTAAAAAACCATATTTAACGTAAAAGTAGACTTGCAAGCTGATACGTAAGACCTACACTTTGCCCCGCCCACCGTTCTGAAGGTGGAGGGTATTTAAGATTTGGCCTAAGCCAAATTTAGTTTTCTTACTTGTTTTTAGAATATTTTTCATTTCTTCATTATTTGCTTTGAACAGTTGTAAAGGCTTTGTTTGAACGTAACTAACAACTAAGATGGGTGGAAATAAAAAGTGTTTTATTTTAAATTTTTAAGACCAATTGCTTAATGTATGAATTGGTACCTGAGATAATTGTGGGGGAATTTTTGTGTTCAAGAAATATGTACGCGGGAATTTTACAAAGGTAATGTTCATGGAAAGGCTGCAATTGCGAAACCTCTTTTTGCCAAGTGTTCATATTATTTTGTCCACTCTGGGTGTGGAATTTTCCATTTAGGAGTTACAAACCTACACACCTCCCTTTATAGTATATGGTATAAAATGATCAAAATGGGAAATAGTTATACTAAGTTTGTTGGTTCGTTTGCAGCACTCAGACGGAGGCGTGCAGGTGACTCATTCTTTGAACAGCTAGACATGCTTGTCCTTATATCCGTCTATTATAGGCACATTTTTATCTCTACAACTGAAATGCGGTTCACATGGCCTAGTAGTACACTTAACATACGAATGCCATTTTATTTTTGTGGCAATTTTTCACTTATACGTATCTGTCAGATGTGATTTGAAAGAAAAACTGTTCCTCTAAATATTTTCGATGGCTGATACAAACAAAAATTGGAAAATTTGACTAAGCCAAATGCAAAACGGGCACGGATACAAAGAGAGTCCAAAGAGCAAATGTTAGTCAAAGACTCGTACTTTTCTACATTTATTTCTACTTTCTGTACGCAGGTACGCGCGCAATCGACCAAAACTAAGCTATAAGATTGAAATTTGGTGCACTTAGTATAATTATCTTAAACCTAGATTTGTTAAATGTGGGTGCGACCAGGTAACATTTTTCTAAAAATTGTCTTTGATGCAGAGTCCAATTTGTTCGTTGACAAAAATGCATGAAATTCTTAGAGTGTGTAATTAGGTAGATGCCATGCCCACAATTAAGAAAAATCCGACACAAAAACTTACATTTTGACATAAATTCACATACATTTATATAAATAGTCCATGCGTGTTATCCGACCACGCCCACATTTTTACAAAAATTCTATTTGGCTTAGAGCGAGACTTGTCCGTTGACACATAATAAATAAAACACTTAGAGTATGTAATTAGGTAGCTGGCACGCTCATAATCGATAAATATTGTGTATATCTCCCACAATAGTTGAGTCAAATAATGAAATTTGTGTAATTGTGCATGGTTTCATAACAGACACGCCCACAATTTACAAGAATCATAATATTGTGCATACACCACTAGAGGGCGTAATAACGTAGCCGCCGCGCCCACTGCTTGTATATAGATATGAATGGCATTTCGGATTTTACTTCGGATACTTCAGCCAAATTTTGTTTTTTTACTGCGATATAATATTGTAGTTTGTCCTCTCACGTTTCTTTATCATACACATGTGTTTATGTGAGAATGAGTTTTTATCTCCTCTTCGTGTTATGTTGGCAAATTTTCGCGTTAATAAATCTTCATTTTTTTCCTTCCTATCTACTTGTGCGATGTTTGCACAGTCAGTGCAAATTATTCAAGTTATGCGTGAAGTATTTGCTTTTGAATTGTGTGCAGCTTTGATTTTTGCTTCTCCCGCCTTTTGTTTTCAACGCACATAAGTCAAATACTTTGCTCCATACGGATGGAATGTGTCGTTGGAATATTTAAATGCAATAACAACAACAACAACACCAAACAAGTGCAACAACGACAAATAGCAATTAAAGCAGTGCCAACAACAGATCCGATAAAATTATTCTATAATTTTTTTTTCATTTTTTTGTTTTGTTTCTTTTTTCCATAAACTCAATGTATAGACATTTAACATGTGAACAGTTTAGTCTTGTAAAAGTGTGCGTGTGTTTGGTGTGCAAGTAAATAAATAATAAATTGTAATTTGAATAGAGTTTCACTCTCGATAAGTACACATCTAGACATATATCTGTAATTATGGAGAGGGGGAGAGAGAGAGAAACTCCTACATCTTGTGGCATTTACATTTTCATCACCATCATCATCATCATCAACATCACTGGTAATCGGTTTTCTGGGGAATGTTCGCACCTATACACACACACCCACACACAGATCCGTTTTTACTTCTCATTTAACTCGTGTTAAACAAATCATTACAACTTTTCACACCTGCTTTTATTGGTTTTTCATGAAGTCAATCTAAAACTGTCACTCACTCATACACTCTCTTATTCTTGTGCTGCTGCAACTGCTTCACTTAACTTTTATTTACTTTTGATTATGTAAATACTTGGTAAGGACACATTATTCGATAGGAAGTTAAACAGACGGAGAGAGATAGACGGTGGATATGTATCTGGAGTAGAAATGATTGTCAATGTTAAACGAAATCCTTTTAATTACTCTCTCGTAGCTTATTTAATTTATTTGCTTGCTCTTGTTCTTCTATTACTTTCATTCGTTCGTTCGTTCATTCTTTCTTTCTTTCACATCAACTGACTTTTCTTTTCATTTAATTTCAATTTATTTTCATTTCTCTCTTTATTCAACAGAATTAGTTTCTTTTGAAAAAAAAGGAAAGAAGGAAAAAAGGAAAAAAAGGACGAAAAACTTTTCCAACTAAATTTCTTAATTTGTTAAGTGTTTATGCTTTAGTTTTGTTAAATTATTAAATAGAATGTAATTTCGGTTTCTTCTCTCTTGTAATGCAAAATAATTTTAATTTTTTTTGTTTTTCTTTTTTTAATTTTTATAAATTCTTATGTTTTTTGGTAAATTATGTAAAATAAACCAAAAGTATATTTTTGTTTGTTTGTTTTGTTTAAGCACTTAACCTAAAACTTAATGCTTATGAAAGGCTTTTGAAAAAGTTATAGACATTTGTTGAAGCACTGTAAGGATAAGGACAATAAACAAGTAATCATTCATGGAGTGCAGGCAGATAGGAGATCATGTGCATTAGATAATAGAAAGCAGATAATACCAAAGGCATGTACAATACGAAAATATCTTTATTTAACAATGACATTAGCTGCACTTCATTCAGCCATGTACGAGTATGTGGTAGAACAATGCATGCAATTTAAGGCTAAAGATTAAAACAAAACAAAACAAAAAAGAACGATATTCATTTCAAGGAATGAAGCCCTCAAACAAAAGTGAGTCTTAAGTGAAGAGCGAAGAGGAAAAAAGCAAGAAAACTTAATTTCATCCCGAACCTTAAATGTGCTTCACTTTAATATAGTACTTGTGGGTGTGGCAGGCATCGAATAACGAGTCATAATTGTGCTTGTATTTCAAAACATAGATCAAATGATTTATTTTGGTGAGCGTTTCTCTTCCCCGACCACGCCCACTTTTGACTCATTGACGGACGTGTTAAGTATATATAAGTGTAATAAATTACAATGAGTCAATATTGGCGCCCATTTTCAACTCCATGGTTAACTTTTTGTTCCATCTAAAAAGATCTCCTTACGGTGCAAAAAGCAATGTATTCACAAATAATCAATTCAGTTTCATATACCGAAACTTACGACCGTTAGAGTGCCAACAAAGCCAACAAAATATGGACATACAGACAGACATGACTCACATGTTGATGCTGATCAAGAATCTATATACTTCCATCTGGGTGTTGCAAACAGAATAATAACAATTAAAAAATTTAAACAAAATACAACAATAACAACAACAACAACAACAACAACAACATGGTAAAAAATATATATCAAAATAGATAAAGTATAAAATAATAATAATAAAAAAATCATAACAAAGTAGCAAATGTTTTTACTTAAAAAATAGAAAAGAAATAAAATTAATTAAACATATTATGTCCATCTGTTGTCTGTCCACATACACATACACGTATATTCGTGCACAGTTTTTATTATATTTCAATGAAACTTGATACAGAAGCATATTTTTTAACACAAGGCAACTCATACTTCAAATAACTTATAAAAAATGTCATTTTTTAAATAACTTACAAAACTGTTCTTTTTTAATAAACGTACAATTTATTAGTTAAATGGCCCAAAAGAAGTGTGTTTTTAAAGTGAGCTACAAAAATGTTGATTTTTCAAAAGATTTACAAAATCTGTAAATTTCCAAATAATTTACAAAATAGCATACAAAAACTGTTACTTTTTAAATAACTTTCGGAAACTGTTAATTTTGAAATAAACTACAGAAACTGTAATTCATAAAATGACTTACAAAAACTGTCATTTTTCAAATAACTTACAAATGCGTTATTTTTTATATAAAATATAAAAACCACAATAGGAGTAAAATTAGATTTTCTGGATATAAATTTAAGTATACAACAACAACGAGAATTAATTTAGTTTAATTGTTACAACAACCGGACTGTTCTCTTTCTAAATAAATTGTCTGTAAGAGAATAAAGAATTTGTTATAGGAATACTTCTCCTCCACCGCCAACTGAGCAAACAACTGCGCCAAAAAAGCAAAAATTAAAAAAAATGGATTTGCATAAATCTTTGTACGCGTTTTCGTTAGTGCTTCGAGTACCGAAACTACTCATTCTAGCAAAGTTTTATTTTTCGCACTAGTAAACCAGTGACATGTCTTTTAACTGACGCAACCATACAGACACATATACACAAGTATGCATATACCACGGTGCACACAAAACTTCAAAACAATGACACCCAACAGAGGTTGTGAAGGCCGACATAACCAGGAGAAATGTGACATTTGTACTAAATAGTGTGTGTGTGTGTGTGTGTGTGTGTGTGTGTGTGTATTTAAAAAAGAGCAAAAGAAACTTTTGGAGGAGAGCCTCTTTACATTTGATGACCCTTTTACTTAAACAATTGCCAGCGAGTAGAGGAGAGTAGAGTGGAGTGGATTGGAGTGGAGTAGAGTAGAGTGGCGTGTAAGCCGTTCGCTTTTGCTTTTGCTGGTAGAATAAAAGAAGGAATCCACTTCGCACCCATCACCATTCATTCGATTTGTAAACCTCGCAAAATGCTTGTTAGTTAGTTAGAAACAAACAAACACACACACACACACACACACACACACACACACACAAAGATATACTTACAACGGCAGAGCCGTTGATTTTCTTACTTTTCATTGTTTTTGTTTTTGTTTTTGGTCGATAGAGAAACGGCTACTAATATATTTTATACCAACAATAAATACACAAAATATATGTTTACCTACTAAGCTTATTATTATTTTTATTATTATTATTGTTGTTGTTGTTGTTGTTGTTGTTATTGTTGTTATTTTTATTGTTTTACTGGCATGTTTTTCACTTAACGTCGTTATGTGTCATAAGATGGCCCCAAAAATTGCTTACTGTGTGAACACGCACACATACACGAGCACACTTGCACTGCATACAATATACATTCGTTCGTTTACATGAAGGCTTCAACACTTCAAATAAATTTTAACTGAGGCTTTACCAGAGTTCAAGTAGAAAATGTGTTGCAAATGGTTTTAAAGTGTTTGTGACAACAATTCTTGTTATTGCTGCTGCTGCTGTTGCTGCCCTCTTCCCCCAATACTTGCATGCTTACTCGCTTCTAGTGTGGGTTTTCGAATTTTTTTCTTCTTCTTTTTTGTTTTTTTTTCTATTTTTCGCCTTTTTGCTAGTTTTTTAGTTTGTCTACTTTTCTTGTTTTGCGTATTTTCCACGAAACTTTTACGTATGGAATGGTGTGACCAATAGAACAACAGCCCTTTTTATACCAACACACATAACACCAGTAACCGAATAACACACATTTTAACTTTAAATTCTTGTATATTCAAGTTTTTTTGACAAGTTCCAAAAACAAATAAAAAAAAAGAGAAGAAAAGAAGAGAAATTTATTCCACTCGGTACACCAGTGAAAGTAAATTTGATTTGATAAACTGTTTGCAACATTTTGTTATATTCATAGTCATGGTCAACTTGGCTATTGAAGCGACTTTGGTACAACATTTTATACGCTACACCTTAGCGATGAGAGAGTGTATTATGTGTTTTATTCTGTTTGCAATACCCAGATGGACGCCTCAGAGATCCTACAAAGTATGTTTATTTTTAATCAGCATCAATATTTAAGGTGATCTCCAGTCCGTGTGTCTGTTGTTGGAATGCTCGCTGTCGTAAAATATCTTAAAATGAAATTTTGTACAAATATTTCTTGAATCTGTACGTAGGTTGCTATTTAAATTGGGCTAAATCGGCTAAGGGGCACGCCCACTTAAAACCAAAAAACGATAAAAATCTCTCAAAATCATTAGATGAAATAAGGCAAACATATATATAACTAAGCCATCCATGAATGTTTCAAAAGAGGGCATGGTAGGATAACACACACGCCCACAATTAACAAAAAACCTTACTTGATTCAGAATTCCACTCGTTTATTGCTGTGTAGTATACTTATTAATAAAGGGTGTAAACAGGAACATGACTCGCCCACTGTTTATGTATGGCGGCGAAGGGAGGTGAAGGGTATTTAAGATTTGCTCTAAACCAAATCGACACCTACCACCGCTTTATCGATTATAAATCTGGCTTCGACCCTTCGATACGAACGACCGCCACGTTTGAGTTTTGTCTTCCCACTAAGCTCATAAGGCTAAACGTTAAATAACACCAGATGGATCGTAAAATAGAAATCGCTCGAAACCAAAAGCGGTCTCAGGGTGACAACCTTTCGTGCACCATCTACAACACAATTATAAAGAAGCTAATGCGGAACACTGAATTAAAGTGTCATAATTCTCGCTTGCGGCAACAACATAAACATTAGTAAGCAGAAAACGAGAAATGTTACTTCAGCAGTTGCAAATATCGAAAGGGAATCGGCAAAAATGGGTGTAGCGATGAATGAGGATAAAACAAAGTGTTAAAGGGATTCACGACGTCTTGAGTAACTTACATATAACTTTGATACGACTTCGAGGTTGTAAGAAAATTTCTCCATTTAGGCATAGCTGTAAATATCTCTAATAGTGTCAGCTAGTTAGCAATGAGTGCCGACTCAAAATGAATCAAGAGTTGTATGATATGTACGGCGATGCTGATAAAGTCCGTCAGAGGAAAATCGAAATTCCGGTGTCGCGCAAACAGTTAGTGCATAAAAATGGAGAAGACATGCGGATTTTTCTAGAATTAAGAAAAAAAAAATAATTGTATCAAATCGAAAAAATTTCACAATTCGCTCTTAGCCGACATTGTTTTTTATTTTTCCTTTAACTCACATTTTTTATGGCTTTAGGTCATTAGTAATGTTTTACAAAGAGAGTTAGAGGGGAGGGGTGCGAAAACAATTTGTTCAAATACTTTGAATTTATGTGGGGTTGGGTGGGTCACTCCTGCATTTTTTCACATTGCATTCAACGTAAATGTTGTTATTGTTAAATTCATTTAAAGTTTCCCTGTAAACGATGGTATTTGGAGAATGGCTCGAGAATGTGTTTTTGATGTTTGTTTGGTTTATAAAGTAATTAAAAAACAAACTTGTAGAAATTTTTGGTGTTTGTTTTGCATCGTCAGCATATTTGTGAATAAAATTTATTTGCTTATGTCAAAAACAAGTGAAAATGCTATAATCGGTCAAGCCCGACTATTAAACACCCTACACCACTTACTTCCTACATTTATATTTCGCTATTAGGGGTCATATAAGTGACCTTTTTAAATATTTATAGGAAGAGAGGTTATATAAATTGCCCAATCCGGTACGAAATTGAGCTGAAATTTTTATTATTAAGAATTGCGAATTTTTGCCATAAAATGATTTCCTTTATTATAGATTAAAAAAATGGTCCGATGGGGTCTAAATGTGGTACAGTCAACTGTTAAGCTCGTAAACTATGAAATGCCATGTTTTCTATAAAAAAAAACGATGTTGAAAATTGCGAATTTTTGTTATATTAAAAATTTTTATTAAATGAGGGCAATATAGGGGGAGGGCTCCTAAAAATTGGCCAATTTCAACTATTTTCCGTAGTGCACGCCCTTGTATCCAAAGTTACAAAAAAAAGTGAAATAATTTTTTGTCGATATGGGCATGGCTCCTGACCGATTTTGCGCATTTTAAATAGCGTCCTGCGTGCAGAAACTATATAACTCTGTAACTATATAACATTTCAGCTCAATATCTCAAAATTTACGACAGTGAGAATGCTAATAACAGACAGATCCACGGACACGCGGACATAGTTTTTGATGCTGATCAAGAACATGCTGCTCCTTCTGAATGCTGAAAATGGAATGACAAACTTTGTGTAACCCCCATCTTACGCAGAGGGTATAAAAAATTATTTGTATTGAATCGGAACCGATCGAATTGAAGGTGAATGTGGCATTTTTCGCATAAACTTAATGTGCCCACATGTGCTGTAGGGTATAAATACAATATATATATATATATATATATATATATATATATCTATTGCACCTCCTAACACGGCACCTGATAAACAATAAATGAACTCATTCTATTTCCTGCATGTACAAATAAAATAAGAATTATTTTATCCACAAACATCGCTTTAATAACAATTAATAATTTATGCAAATTAACGTACACTCAAAAGCAATATTGTGCCAGCCAAACTATTGTTTCCTTAGGCTGTCATAATATTTGTTTACGAGCGCTAAATACATTTTTTTATTTCTATATTATTTATGTACATAAGTATGAATGTATAATTATATTATTTCACCAATTTCACCAAGATTCGGCACTAATTTATGCATTTGAACTGTTTGTTGTTGTCGTTGTTGTTGTTGTTGTTTTTTTGTTTTGTAAAAGCGATTTTACACATAATTAATAACAATTAAATTTACACGATGCATTCAACACATTTCATCCTAAACATAACGTATACACACACACACACACCTGTGTAGGTGAGGAAGTTTTTGATAGAAAGGTTGACAATTCAATTAAATGCTTATACACCAAGATAATGATATTATATAAGGAGAAATTCTTGTCAGAGGTTTTTGACAATTTCAAAAAAAAATTACAGTACAACATATTCAAAATGACGGCCGCCAAAAAGCAGCGGTTAAGCAAATTTCCCACAATATACATAAAATGGACATTAAATGGAAAGGTTTAACGAGTAGAATGCAAATTTGTATTCTGTTGAATACAATATGGCGGCCTCCCACTTTCTTCATTAACATTTGGGATATCTGTTCTTCAATTAATTTTCCTTTTTGTATTTCTGATCTCAAAACAATAAATAATGGATTTGAATAAGACGATCGCACCCAAAAGGTGGCACTTTTCAATATTTTTCTAATCTATAAGACATGGATATCAAATGAAAGGGTTTACCAAGTAAAGTGTCAAAAGCTACAATAAACATTATTTACTCAAAACCAAAAATATTATTTTTCATAATTTATTTAATATTGGTATCAAAAGAAAGGTACCGATAAGTAGAATGCGACAAGTTAAGAAGGCGTCATGCTAAATTGAACATGGTGGAGTCAAGAAGACATCGAATTATGGATTTTCAAAATTTACAACACAATGTTCTGGTTCTTACTCAACATGGCGGCCACCACAAAAAATTCAATTATCAATTTCTTTTTATAACTACATTGATATGTATACAAAATGAACAGATTTTACCAGTTAAATGTGAAGAGCTAAGTAGTTTCATACAACATCTGATGGGGCGGCGCCCCAAGCTGACATATCACAATTACTTACAATATGCTTGATATGGGTATTACATGAAAGTGCTTGATGCATATAATGCCATAAACTATGTGTTTCAATTTTTTATACCCTCCCCCTTAGTGATAAGGGTATACTAAATTTGTTCTTCCGTTTGCAACACCCAGAAGGGGACGTCAGAGACCCTACAAAGTATATATATTCTTGATCAGCGTCAAAAACTGAGTCGATTTAGACATGTATGTCCGTGTGTCTGTGTGTGAGTGTGTCCGTGTGTGCGTGTGTCCGTCTGTTGCAGGCACTCTAACGGGCGTAAATTTTGAGATATTGAGGTGAAATTTTTTATACTCGTATATAAATTTTTATACAGATACTTTTAAATTTTGCCGTGCAGATCGTTATTTAATACGGGCAAAATCGATTAAGAGCCACGCTCACAATCGACAAAAGTATGTTACAAAAATTGAGGTATTAAGTTGAAATTTGGCATTTATATCTATAACTATCCCATCCAATTATCGATGTGCCAAAAATGGGCGTGGCCATTTAACAAACACGCCCTCAATCAATAAAAAATCTTTATGTCTGCCACAAAAATTTACATATGAACTGTTTAAATTTGCTACACATATGTATAGGTATCCCCTCCATCGATGTGACAAAAATGGGCGTGGTCGGTTAATAGAAAAATCTATTTATCTGCCACAAGAATTGACCTGTGAACTTTACATTTGGTACACATAATTATGATTATCCCATCCAGAGCTATGCCAAAAATGGGCATGGTCGAATAATAGACACGCCCACAATTTACAAGAAAACACAAGCTTATATGTAATACATTCACTATTAGAGGGCGCAATATATATGTATTTGCCACACCCACCGTTGTGGATGCGCAGGGTAACTAAGATTTGGCTTAAGCCAAATATAGTTTTCTGACTCGTTAAATCTAATATTAAATTGGTTTTCAATTATTTTCAATCCCAAGTGGGTCGAAATGTTTTGAGTTAAGTTACGGCATTTGTAAAACGAATCTGACTTGTTGTTATATCAAATATGAAATTTTAAATTCTTTTGCTGAAATTTATTAGAAGTATATTTCGCTCCAATTTTTATCATTTCTGTTAATTCACTACATACAGTATGTGCTCACATAATGCACGTGTTATCCTTTTCAATGCACAGCGCCATTACAGGAGTGATGATTATGCTTGTGCATAAAATTTTTTATATAATACCATCATGTGCTGTCACTGTGTTCATTTGTGTTATTATGTAAACTAATTAAATTTCTTGGTATTCATTCATTCGTTCATTTCATATATTGTACGAGTTTTGTGTATAAAACTTTTGTGTCAATGTTTGTTTGTTGATGTTTTATGTTGAATATAAGGGAAGACATTTTTATATAATTAAATATACATACGTGATAATTTTATATACATATTTTCATGATATGTGTGGGTGTGTGTACACATATCACTAGCAGCATTCATTTACGGCACAAATATGTTTAAGTTCACTTACCGAAGTGTTTACAAAAGAGTTATTCACATATAAGCACACACACACATACACATACCTATACATATACATACACTCGTAGTCTTCTTTAGTGATAATAAAACGTGCAAATAAAAATATTTTGTATAATTGAAAAAAACGACCAAAAAAAGAATTAATTTGGCCGAGGCGAAATCTTAAGTGCCCTCCACAAGGTCACAAGTCGGTCGTATTGTGCGCTAAATAATTTTTTTTTTTTGTAAATTGTAAGCGTATCGCATACCCGACTATAAGTTTAACAAATTTGATTTTGTAACTAAATTTTTATAGGAGATATGTAGGTTTTTGTCGATTGTGGGCGTGCCGCTTAACCGATTTTGTTTAATTTCTAGAATTTCAACTTAATATCTCGAAATTTACGACCGTGAGAGTGCCATCTACAGATGCATTCAGGGACGGACATAACTAGATCCACCGAAATTTATATATCATAGATATATATCCAGGGTTGAAAATGGGACAGCAATTTAGTATTCCCCTGTAATACCTTATAAATGTAACGAGAATAAGCTCAACTGTCTAGCCGGCAGAGTCTGCTGAGAAAAACTTCTAATTTCATATAATTCGTTCCGATACTAAATATCGACCTTATCGCGAAAATATATTTTTCATAATAATTTTTTTTCACTCACTGAACACCCTCAGACAGACAAAATCAAATCAATAAAAACGGTGTAGCGTAATATTTCTACCATAGCCTGAACTACCGCATACAAGTTGCCCTGCACTGCACAATACGTTCACAGTTGCAATTTTTACAGTTCACCTTACAAGGGGGATGCTTCATCCTCACCACCCCCACCGCCTTTTGCAATACATTATAAATGTAATTATAAACTGAGAATATTTTGTGTAAACTTAAAAAACTAACAGGGTGTGTACATAAGAACAGTAATAGAGCAAGCGTATGAGGTGATACTTTGTTGTTTTTGTTTTTTTGTTTTTTTAATTTATATTTTTTTTCACTATTTCAACAAAACCCGCCTTAACATGTAACTCAAACACAATGCAGACAAACATTTAAACACATAAGTAAATAAAATGTGTATGTGTGTGAATATGGGAAAACATGAAAAAATTTCCATACGAACACACCAGTATGTTTAATATAAGCAACAACACCAACACACAGTCTAACACTTGATATGTATATATGTGTATGGATGTATGTGTGTATTGGTATACCAGCAACTATTGCTGTCTTATATTGTGTTTATATTTGTGTAACGATGTCAACATTTTGCAATTTACAACATCATAAATTATTTGTACTGCAACATATGTAAGTGTGCCGTACACAGTTACCCCTTTTGTACTATATGGCCCCAACAACAACAACACCTATACCTATACCAGTTTTTTATATATACGTTATTTTATTTTGAGTGGTAGAAAAATGGAGGAGAAGGACACTGAGAGAGATTCTTCACTTGCACGTGAAACAAAACAAAACAAAACAAAACAAAAATAGTACGATTTTTATGTTTTTATACAGGAATGGATAATTATATATGCACGCACCAAATTTCAACTTAATATTTTGCTCAATTTTTGTGGCAGGTACATATATATCTTTTTTGATTGTGGGCGCGCAACTCGACCAATCTTAAATATCCATCTACGGGCAAAAACTAAAAGTGTTTGTACAAAATTTCAGCTCAATATCTCACAATCTACAACCGTGAGAGTGCCAACAACAGGTAAACATCCAGACACACGGACAAATTTTGTAACATATACTTTCATACTTTAATTGGAGGGTATAAAAAATACGCGAGTTGTTAGACAAGTTTTGAAGTGCTTCGGCGTTTATTTTATTATTAAATCTTTCGCTTTTAATAGAAAACTCTAGTTTTTTATATTAGTTTGTAAGTAAATATTTATTTATTTAAAACATACACTGTAAGGAAAAAAAAGCGCTCTCTATTTTTTCCTTACGATCGCTCGTTTTCAACACAACTATTATAACAATTAATCGTTATAATTTAACTGACCCAGGGCCGCCAACATCTACGAGTGGGACTGTGGTGAAACGAGCGATCGAGTGAGCGGCCGAGGCCTTTTTCAGTCAGTCAGTCAGAGGAGAGTGTTTGTGTCGTTCGTTGAGTTCGGTTACCAAGTGCACGGGGCGCAAGTAATTCTGCCGCAAAATGAAATAAATCATAAAATTCTTTTTTATTGTTTCAATTACAAGAAAAGTAGCCTGTGACATTTTTGCCAAACGAAAAAAATAAAAATAATAAAACGGTTATGAATTTACGCACGTTATATAATTTGGAATACAATTCATACACACACACAAAATCTTATCAAACAATATCAAACAAATCGCATTTTGAATTAATTAGTAAATAAAATTAAATTAAAGTAAATTAAAGTAGATTAAAATAAACTTAAAATTAAAGTAAACTAAAATAAAGTAAAAGACAAGAAAAACTGTTCACATTCTATATGAGAAAATTGACTTAGAACTTAATTGAAAAACATAAAAATTAATATAATACTTCGATTAAGAGAATTTAGGCTCAAAAGGGCAAAAAACAACAATTTTTTAACAAACTGCCGGGAAGCCATGATCGCGATGTTCTATATGCCGGTACATGGGAGATATTCATCTGTCAAGTATATAATTTATTATTAATTCATGTACTTTATTTATATGCTTGGTATTACCTTTTCGGGGCAATGAGCTCTCGCACCAGGTTTCATTGTATCATCGGTAGAATGTTTATGTCGACTAGTTATAGAATACATGGCTAATTTACGTTCAATGGCGGTATATTCAGCGTTGTTGTATCCGGGACCGGTATGTTAGGTAATGTTGTCGGTTTTTGACGCTTGATAATTGTATAGGCTGGAGCGGAACGTATTGCACCTTTTTTACTGACAAAACTGTAGGAATTTTTTAAACATTGGGAGCTGTAATGGAAATTAATTAATAAGAAATAAATAAATACATTAAATCGTTTATTGATTATAAATTTTTATTCTTTATTAGATACATGGCGACTTCGCTGACCGCTACCTCTACTTTGTCACGCAGGGACAAGCTCTCATATTCAACTGGCGTGCCAGCATTTAATGTGTCGAGGACGCAGTCTTTAACCTTACCTGTGCTTCCGCTATATGGACCACTTTCGAGCAGATGGCCGGCTTAAAACTATTTCACAATTTTTATTTTAAATTTAAAGAAATGAAAATTTTGCCAAATGAAACGAAAACTTTCGAACAAATGAAATAAAATGAAATAAAAGTTTTGTACAAAATACAGAATTGACAGAATTTTTAAAGGTATCTAGAATCACATGCATACCAAGTAAAGTTATAAACAAGTGGAAATACATACTAAGACGAATGGCTAGTGTTGGTTGATTCTTTCACGTCATGTTAATACAGCTTACAGCTTTCCTCTGAGTGTAAAAGCAATTTCGCTCTATTTTCGCTCTATTTTAAGAATATTTGTATATAACGAAGTGTCGAATTTTTTAATAAAATTTCTCAAATACTAGTTAATATGTGCGAAATTTGAACCTGATGAGACCATGTTTAGAATCCGTTCCCATATAAAGCTTTCATTTGGTTTAATAATAATTATTGCTGTTCGCGTTTACTGCTACAACTTTTATACAATTATACCATAAACATAAACAACATGGTGTAGTGTAGGGTAATAAATGGATCGGATAGAACCGAATTTAACTGGTTTCTTACGAATTCTTCTCTTTTCATTCTTTTAATCATCATCACAAATGTTGAATGAAATTATTTCTATTTTGACGGCTTGACATGCCGTGTCGCTCATTAACTTAATTGATACCAAATGCAGTGCTTTTGCTGTTTAAATGATTGTGAAGGATAAGGTTGCCCCGTCAACTGATTCCAAAAGTTGTTCAAAATCACTCACACTTATGAGTTTGTTTAGGTTCGAAGAACAATTTTTGGCTACATTGACTTATATACGAATTTCATATAATGTGTCACGTTTTTCGTTCCTTAAGCAATTTAATCATTCCTTAAATAAATCCGTTTAAAATTAATTCATTTTGGTTCTTATTATTCATGTGCAATGTTAAAGGTTTATTTATTTATGATATAAATATATATATATATATATGTGTGTGTGTGTGTGTGTTTGTGTATACACAAGTCCATTTACATATTGAATATTTATTAATTATCTAAGTAGCTAAATGTAGTTAATTTATGTAGATTGACTTTAAACATTAGACATGTTTGCAGAATGCCACACACACACCCACACACACACACCCACACACACACACACACACATCTTCCAACTACATTCCATATGCATTAATTTTAGTCGATCGCGTTTAAATTATTTCAATCATCTCCTTGCAACTAATCATTAAGATAAATAGTGCATTGAAACGATTAACCAAATTTCAGTTTATGAAAAAGAAGGACAATTAGTTTTTGATCGGACAATTCTTAATATCCGAGTATGTAGTCATTAGAAAACTATGAAAATAATGCAAAAGCAAGTAAGAAAACTAAATTTGTGTCTGGCCAAATCTTAAATACCCTCCACATCTACAATAGTGGGTGCGGCATATATATATATATATGATTACGCCCTCTAATTATGTATTTGTTACGTATAAGCTGACAAGTCGAGTTTTAGGTGATATTTGTTTTTTTTATATTGTGAGCGACCATGCCTATTTTTGGCACATTAATGGAAGGGGTAGTTATTAATATATGTACCAAATTTCAATTTAATAGCTCAATTTTTGTAGCAGATAAGTGGATTTTTATCGATTGTGGGCGTGGCTTTTGATCGATTTTGTCCATTTTAAATAGCGATCTTAGTGCAAAAAGTACAACAGTACAAATTTTCAGCATTTCAATATCTCACAATTTACGCCCGTGAAAATGCCAATAATAGACAGATACGTGGACGTACGGACATACATATCTTGATCTACTCAATTTTTAAAGCTGAAAGTGAATTTATTTTCAATTGAGTATTTTAGAAATTGTACCCAGTTTAGCAATATTTGTGCAAAATTTCAGCACAATATGTTAAACATTTGCGATTGCTACAGTGCCAACAATAGGACGGACGGATACGGTTAGATTGACTTTGATTTTTATATCAATCTAGGAGTAGAAATAAAGTCTCTTTTGCCATTTTCTGAGTTTAGCGTTTTAACAAACTGAGAATAAATTGGCTTAGGCCACAGCTTACATACATATAAACTAACTGATAACTAAGAAATTAAGTTCTGCATATATAAATATACAAAAATTCTTATATAAAGCGTAAAAACCTTATATTATGGGCGTACCCCGCCCATTTTTGGCGTATCGCGATGGATAATTAATTAATTATAAATTTTTATAACAAATTTCAACTTTATAGATCAATTTTTACATCTGGTAGAGAGATATTTTTTGTCAATTGTGGGCGTGGCATTTGATCGATTTCAGAAAAAAACAAACTAAACATAGATTCCATCGTACAATATTAAAAGTATTTTCATTTTTATACGGCAATCAATCTATGGACAAAAATAACAACAAAATATTCTTTTTATCTACACTTCCTATCTATGTATCTTGTATGTATGTGTATGTACTCGTATATGTAAATATTTTTATTAACACAGCCTTTGTAAATTTTTATGATCATCATATTTTTTATTACGAAAACACACACACACACACACACACACACACACACACACACACATACACACACATTATGAATACATACTTATATAAACATATTTACTTGTTAATAAAAAAAAATAAAGAAAAACTAAAAAATGTTGCATGAGTTAAAACTTAAAAACATTATTTTAAATTGAAATTCAAAGCATGATATTAACTCTATTTAAATATTTATTGCATTCTCTCGCACTCTGTCTCTCTCGGCAAGTTGTGCTGCTGTGTTTGCCAAACATGGGTACGTACAGTTGTGCTCTCGGTTATATAATTTTACTAGCTTTCAGCATGCATTCCCAAATGCAAAAGAAGTTGCAGTAAGTAAGCAACAACAACAACTACAGAGATGAATACTTTAAGCCTTTTTTGCTTATGGAATTAATAATTTTGTATATTTTATATACATTTTATTTTTATATGTTTCATATATTTTAATGCCACAGCAGAGAATTTTGTTATATAATATGTACATACGTACTTATTTATTTATTTATTTTTTTTAATTTTTTGTTTTTTTGTTTTTCTCCCACAAAATTGTTGCCATATTTATTTTTTGCTGCCAAAGACAAATGTTAATATGAAACTCGTAGCAGTTGGTGGAGTGTATGAAATGGATAAGAAGCAGAAAGAGATGAATGAATGTAAATAAGCTGTATGTGTGTGCGTGTGTGTGTGTTGTGTATTATGTAAGAGATAAACTTAAAAAATGGCTGGCACTCGTGTATGCTCTCTGTAGTAAACTTACAATACACAATTCCCGTTACTATTCTCTTTTGCTCTCTTCCCCACATTTTTAGCAACTTGCTTAGCATAGCCAGCTAGAGAAATAAAGGAAAAGCAACTGTCTAGCTAAGCTTAAGCAACTGTGTACAGTGTTTCGGTACTTTTTCTTATATTTTTGTTTTTGTAATTTTTATTAGATATTTTTTCGGTTGGGTTAAGTGTATATTGAGGGTAATTTTTATATGAGAAATTTTTCTACAATTTTATGTATATGGAGTGAGGGGGAGGAAGTGAAAGAGAAGGAGGGGCTGGGTGAGAGGAAGACTTCATGTAAATAACCTGAATTAGAGTCTGGATATAAGGCATGGATGGCATGAACATTTCTTTTTTGTTTGTGTGTTCGGTGTGGTGCGTATATGCGTTTGTTTTTAGTATAATGGCACATAGTACACTACCCCCTCATGAGCTCTTATGGTATATTTGCGATAAAAATATAATGTTACATTATTTTGCATAAACAGTTTTAGATAACTGTATACTCTACTCCACTCTACTCGACTCGACTCGACTCGACTCTGCGTAGTCATAGTAGAGTTTGTTGTAAATATAAATTGTCGAAATTCCCCAGATATGCTTCAGTTCTCTTTTAACCCAAAACGAAACAAAAAAAACAAAAAACGATCAAACAGGCATCTATATATATAGAGTATTATATATAAATGCTTTGCATATATAAGAACATAATCATGCTTCTTAAGTGCTTTAGCATTAATATTAGTTTGCCATCAATAGTGATGAGTTTCGTTTGAGACATACGTATAGAAGAAGCATAACAATAACAACAATAATAACAACAACAACAACAGCACAAAAAGGAAGATAAAGATTAACAAAAACAACAACAATAACAACCGCAAAACAGACAATAAAAGGAAACAAAAATAAAAACAACAACAACAACAATAAGAACAACACTACCAGCACCTGTAATAATGACGGCAACAACAACAAAAACAATTTTAAAAAAATGAACAAAAACAGCAACATCAATAAAAAATATAACAACAACAAGAAAATCGTTATAAAGGCAACAACAACAAAAATTAAAAATTATTAAAAAACCTTTTTATATATAATGAAATCAAACACGTTTAATTTAAAATGACAACACATAGCTGCTGACATTCCATACATCAAGACCCTTCACTTGACATCCATATTGCAAAACTTTGATAACACTGGAAAAAATGCATTTTTGGAAAGACGCCATATTCGAGTTCATTTATAAAAACATTGCATTCGGCTCATCGCTTTGAGTAAATACATTTTTTTACAGCTTTATTGTTTCTATATATGAGTAAATGTTGTGGGCGTGCCTCTTGATCGATTTAGTTATCACTATAATATGAAGGGTATAAATAACAACTTATAGCTAATCTAGTTGATGCCAAGAAAGGATAGATAGTAACGGCAAAAGAAGAAGAATGTATGAAACATTTCACCCACACAAACGATAATAATTTCAAAACATTTCTTGTACATGATAATTTCATTTTTATTGTGTTCCGAGCATCTCTGCAATTGAAGAAAATGTTTGCAAAAGTAAAACTTCTAGTACTCTCTAAACATTTCAAAAATTCATTTAATTCTTTTCTACGACGTTTTACTTGAAGATTTTATTATTTTGTAAATTTGATTCCATTTCAAAAACAGGAATTATTAAGAAAATAAAGAAAAAGGTAAAAAAGAACGATTCAAGTCTCAACATTAAAATAATGAAAAGCCCTTCGTTTTGCAATGTTTCGCTTCCCCACTAATTCTCTTCACTTTCCTATCTTGCCGTCTCACACATTTTGCGACTCGTTCTAAAGTTTGTTGCATTGTTGAACTGTGTTGTGTTGTACTGTGTACCGTGTACTGTGTACCGTGTAATGATCAATGTGTTTCTGGCTATGTATTGGTTGACAGTTTTCGAAACATTATTAAAACCCCATAACATTTAGACTCAATGTTGACAAATAAAATTTAATTAGATTTAAGTTGTAAGGGGTATAACGACTTGTGTGAGTGCGTGTGTATGCATGAGATAAGTGGGGCTTTGTCTAACTTGTGCGTATCGCACAAAAACCAAATAATTAAATTCAATTAATGTGATGAACAAAGGCAACGGTTGACATGGTCGCTCTACGTACAATAAATACAATAAATACGTCATTAGAAGATACTGAACAAAGCAGAAATGAAACAAATTAAAGGGAATTATATGGAATAAGGCAGTTACTAAAAAAGCGTAAAAATTAAGCGTAAGCTCTATTTAGGTGGGGGAAGACAGACATTCTAACCACAAGTGCAATATTTGGTGTAAATTGTTTATGTTGAAGGCTGTTCTACAAAAATATCGACTTACCCATTTCATAGAAATTCATAATCTTTTAAAATGGCGGATTTCCAATTTGTTCACGCTCTGCACGATAAGGATACCAAATGCTAGAGATCAACAAGTGAGCAAATAATATAATGCATATATTCCACTTAGTAAATTCAACATAGCGGTTGCCTCAAAAAGGTCCATTATTAATTTCTATCCTAATTCCAATATGGCGGCCGCTTCATTACTATTCTTTACAATATCATCAATATGGGTATCAAATGAAAGGACTTGATGAGTAGTATGCCGCAAGCTATGTGTTAATATTTTAAATCATATATGATGGATGCCACTATAAAATTAAAACTTTTTCTCACATATTCTTTAAAGCTTTGTTATTGTAGCCTTTTGTGTAATAATTATATGCACAAAATTACCTGTTTTTTCATAATGTGTTTATTTGTATTTACTCTCATATATTTCGCTTTTTTTTCGTTGGTGGGTTTTTGTGTTAAGGAAACATTTTATTTGCGTGATATTTTTTATAATTTTGTGTAATTTCAAGCACTTCACAAAAAAATTTTATATAATAAATACAACAACAGCAACATTGCAGAAACTGCAAACAAACTAACAAAAATTTGTCCACTAACATGAATTAATGTTAGGGCGTGTATGAATGAGAAAGCATTAAAATGAAAGGCTTATGAACGCGCATTGTAAAGCCAAGAGGTGGTTATGGAGGAAAGTGTGTGCGAAGAGAAGACAAAGTGACGGATGACAAAATTTTACAAACCTAACTGAACTTTGAATGCACATGAAAACAAGGTGAGCAAGCAACAAGCCCCGAGTTGAGTTGAAATTCAAGGGAGGGGCGTAACATTTTATAGCGGCTGTATCCGTTTCCCATAAAAAAAGTCATAAAAAGAGGGTGTTGTGTATGTGTGTGACTAACACGCATTCGGCTGTGTACTCTCGTTCACTTGCTATCAACGCCTTCTTATCCATGCAAACATCTAAATTTAAATTTTAACAGTAAAACGAAAATAAAATAAAAAATAAAAGTGAACGAAAAATGCTTTATTCGCACTTTATATAAAGATTTCTATTCAAGTGCGTGTGTGTGTGTGTGCATGAGTCGGTGCCATTATTTTTCCGCTACTCTGGTGCTTTTTTGGTGGAGCCTTTTAATGTAATGTTTGCAGCTTGTTGCCGGAGTTTTTATCTTGATTGAAACATTTTTCATTGTTGATCGCTGTTGTTGTTGTTGTTGTTGTTGTTGTTGGTGGAAGCTAAAGTATGTATACTTATGTATATATGTTACCTTTTGCAAATGAAACTGTGCTCTATACTGTGTGTATGTGCTGACATATTAACTTGGATAGCAAGACAAGCATTGAGGGGAACATGAGAGGCGTAGACCGGAGGTAACCCTAAGAAAATTGTCAGGAAATGAAATGTGATTTTTTGTTAGTCTATCTTGTTAACTTGTTGTACATCACCACTCATGTGTCTCTAGCTGGCCTCTGTGTGAACTGTACAAAAGAATTCAAAAGAAAGGCAGAAAAACGAAAAAGAAAAAAGATTAAGAAACAAAGAAAGACAAAAAAGTCAAAGTCATCAGAGAAGAATTCTGATAAAATTTATTACATAATTATAAAAGGATCTCCTCTTTCTTCCTTTCTCCACCCGCCTACTCTAACTGTATATATAAGAATAAAAATAATTTCTTGCCTTCAAAGAAAACCGGGAACAAGCGACAAAAATGTAGGATTTCTTCTTTGTACGCAGTGTAATAAAGAATTGCGATTTTATTGGGAAGTGTCATGAAGTTTATTGGTAAAGATTTATATAAAAAGGATAAAAGTGTCCTAGTACTTCATTCCATATGAATAGAATTCAAACGAAGGAATCCTTTGTGCATTAAACCAGAATCACTTTTTTCCTTTGCTAAATTAATTTTTTGTTTTTTTTTTTTTTGGTATAAAAGAAGAATTAACGAACGAGAAACGAAATTTGGCTTAGGACAATCCTTAAATACCCTGCACCGCGAAATTAATCAAGTGCCACGCCTACAATCAATACAAAAACAGTCACAGCCACAAACTATATCGAAAATAGACACGCCCACAAAACTGTGTTTCGCAAAGAATTTGACCTTCGACTTGAAGTTTTATATGAATTTTAAAGGTCGCGAAAACGAGGATCAATTGTATGTGTGCCACGCCCATCTAAAATCTAAGATTTGTTCCAAGCGAAAAATAACTTTTTTAGTTATTTTATATGCTAGGTGCTATCACCGTATTCTACTCGATTGGGAGGACTTTAACGAAAATCGAAATCCGCCATATTTAAATCAACTTAGTTTATTGCCATTTTATGCACCACACATTTTCATCTGATACCTATTTAGAATAGATTGTTACGAACAGTGATTTAATATTTTAATATTTTTTGCGAGCAGTAGTGCTGGCGTTATTTAGGGTGAATAGAAAATCGACATGTGGACAGATGGAGAGACAGACTTAATTAAAGTGATTGAGAAATTCATTTAAATGATTTTTCATGTGTGTAAAACACATTCAAGTTTCCATTTCCGGTAGAGCTAAAATAAGTTCAATAATTTTTACTCTCCACTCCAACACTTTACCTGTCCATCTCTTCACACTGATATTGATATTGATGTGCTTCACTGTTTCAAATAACACTTTTAAACCATGCACTTGTATTTACTTAATATTCGCCTACTTGCTTCAGTTTGGTGATAATTTATTTATAATTTTATTATGAAAAAGATGAGAAAAATTTTGACATAAAATTCTACAAACTAGATAGAAAAACTAAGGCTGCTTAAATTATATTATTATAGTTTGATATCAAGTAGATGGTTGCAAAGCATTGTTGGTTATATTCAACAAGTTTTTTTTCTTTTTTCTTTATAAGGAAAATGTCTTCTTTCTTATCTCGAAGACTTTTAATTGCCACCACAACGGATATGAAGAAAAATTATTATTAAAGAAATATTTCCATTTAATATATTATTTGTTGAGACTCTATATATATATATATATGTGTGTGTGTGTGTGTATGTGTGTGTATTTTATTATTGAAATATATGAGGGTAACCGAGTAACAACAATAACAAAAATAGTAGTATTAACAACAACAAATACAGCGACCGCAAAAGCGTGTTAACAACACATCACAAAATAGCATAACAAGCAAATAAACGCAAACACATCAACCAACCAAGACTATGCACTAGAAATACCACAACAATCACTCTCGCCATCATCACCATAAAGCACACAATACATTACACACATAAAGAAGAAGAGAGAGTGAGATAGAAGGGATGACATAAGTGTAACCATGATAAATATTGCTTTATAATGATGATAATAAATTTATATACCTATGTACACATACTCGTATATATTTAAACACACAGGCAAACTTAGTGTAATTGACAATAGATGCCTGTTGTTGTTATTGTTGTTGTTGGATTTGTTTTCTTTTTCATAGATATGCTGTTGTGCTCTCATGACTTCCGTTGATAATGATAATGTTGTTGTTATTGCTTTTATTATTATTGTCATTCTACGTATGCATACCTATGTATAGATGTATGTGTGCCTGCATGTATATATTGTAGAATGGATATTAAGTATGTAAATATGTAAATGTTTTAATTGAATTTACATTTTGTGTACATCATACGGCAGCGCACTGCTTTTGCCACCTTCATCGTCACAGCCTTACTGTCATTATCATAAATTCAGTTGAACACAGAGAACAGTAGCCGTTACAATCATTATCATCGTGAGTATGTATGTGTGTACGTCAATAAGCGATAGTTTATGTTGCACATTTACGCTCGATGGAGTTGAGATTGACGTTGGATTGGGAATCAAACATTCCTTCATACGTTTCTTTTTCTTTTTTTTTTTTATGTATTGTTGAATGTATTTTTAATACTTGTCAATTGCGTACTACTAAAATTTATCTGGCCACATAGCGACCTATTTCCGCTTATGTATCCAATACGTATGAATACTCGTATATGCAAACAGTAGCAAACATATTTTTTACGCTCATTTAATACCACTTCACTGTATTATTCATTCTGCCCTTCGTAGCAGAATAAACTTTTATTTTAATTGGAGATTTTTTTTTCACAAACACACACACACATGCACACACACACACCACAATATATATATATATATATTGTGCATACAAAGGTTGTAATCATTTCTCATATATCCTGTCCTACTCGGGTTATTGAATATGTTATTAAATAAAATGGGCGTAATATTGTTCGTACTACAGCTCCTCTACAGAGTATTATTAAAAATAATAATAACAGTAAAAATAAACCCCTGAGGGAGTTATTTAACAATACTTAAAATGTATCATAACTCTCTGCAAACAAGTAATAAAACTTGGGCTTAAGTCAAACCTTGAATACCCTGCACATCTGCAGGGGTCGTAACAGGTACTTGATTATGTCCTTTAAAGGTGGATGTATTAGTGTTGATTCTGCATCAAATGTGTGTCGTTTTTTTGTAGTTTTGGGAGCATGTTTGCTATGCGATAGCCCCGCCTACTGTTAGCAGATCGATAGATGATATACAAATTTCAACTTCATTCTTGAGACTGTTGCATAGGTTTTTTCGAATATAAGCGGGGCTCTCAATGCCCTCACCTCCAACTTCAATAACACCATTCGAGTCAGAATCAAAATCTGAATAGATTTAATCATGTCCGTCTGTTCGGTTGCCCCTCTATCGGTTCATGGAAATTTAAGCGCAAGTTATTTTTTTTTGTATTTTTGGAACATTTCGATGAAATTTTGGTACAAGAACAGGCATTTTATTTTTGATTTGCCACGCCCACAATTTTCCATTTTAGAATTAGTTTTTTTTTCTGTAGAATTTTGGGCCGTTAAGATTATGCTTTAAAAAATGGGCGTTACTTTATATTTGCCACGCCCAAAATTTACGAAGAGATATAGAAAATATTTCTTTTAAATCCTTAAACGTAATTTTCTTACTGTCACCCATTTGAACTTGAAACCTGTGAACAGTTTCCAGTTACATCTCGATTTATTTTTCGCCACTTTTCCATATTCGTCTATTATCGCTTTTCACTCCATCAGCCGGGTTGTGACTCATTCATTTCATAGATTGCTTACACTTGCAATTATTCCCGGATATGGTTTTCCTTCAGTAATTATTGTTAGTATGTGTATAATACGAGGCGAGGCTCGCCTTTCATTGGACATCCTTCATAAGAGTTTCTTTTACATACACACACCACACACATATACAGAGATTTTTTTTTATTGACATTCTTTTTTGTTGTGTGGGTAGAGATCTACAGAGATGGCATGTGCGTGTGTGTGTGTGTTTGTGCGTATGTTAAATTTTTCCAATTTGCTCTATGAAAGCCCAGCATAGAATTGTTTTAATGTTTTTTCCTTTTGTTGCTTCATCCACAATACAATTTTTGTGCTTTTTTTCAGCGTACAATACTTGTCGTATAAAGTCTTATGAAAAAATCTTGTTTTTCATTACTCACTTTTTTTTTGTTTTGGTTTTTCATCGTAAGAATGTGAAAAAAGCCATGCATTGTTTAAGCTTATACATTCATACATATATATATATATTAGGTATGTGTGTGTGTGTGTGTGTGTATGGTATTTATTATTACAGTTTTATATTGCTGCGGCCATTTTTTTTTTATTATTATAGTTGTTGTTCTTGTACTCAACAATTTCAATTGCCATTACTATACATCGATGTCGTAGAGAAAGAGAGAGATAGTGTATTTATATATTTTTTTTTCCTTGAATGAGGATCTTTTCACCACTGGCTGCCCATTATTTTGTGGCTATTTTGTATTGTTGACAATGCAACGAGTACAACAACAATAACATTGACAACAAAATCTTCTGCTAAGTAATAACTGCCATAGCAATGACAACAATAACAACATCAGCAATAGCAACAAAAGCGTAAACTAGCAGTAACCATAATTTTTTTGTTTGTTTTGTTTTTTCTTTGGTGTATTATTAATATGCATTTATGTCATTGACCACCACACAATTTACAAACATGCATACACATGCACGTATGTAGATATGTATTAATGTATTTTTGTGTGCATTTATGAATGTATTGTACAACATTGCGTATGTCAATAAGTGTTACTGGCCTGTCTTCCTTTTATTCTTTCTTTCTCTCTCTCTCTCTCTCTCTCTGTACGCCCTTACGTTTTATTGCTCGAATACAATGTGGTGCGTATGCAAAACTATTAGAAAGCCACAGAGTGTGTAAATAATACTCATTTATATTCTATTCTTGTTCGAGCGATTTAATTGTTTAGAATTTTTTCTTTTTTTCTCGTTTTGTTGTTGTTGTAGTTGTGTTGTTATAGAAATTGATCAATTATGATTATAATTGGCTGCAAAGGTTTTAAATTTCACTAATTGTACTTTTGTGCATTGTAGGATAGCATTAAATTTAAATATAATTTGGTGTAAAATTTTTGTTTTGTTAATTTTTTTAGTAGCAGTTGGGCAAAATCGATCAACAGTGCAATAAAAATTTATTTGTGAAATTTCGTGCATGAATTTCCAGAGGCAGTACGCAAGTCGCTATTAGTATTGGGGGGGAAATTGTTGCAAAACCACGCCCACAATTGACAAACATGTACCCTTCGGCCATAAAAATGTAGCTACGAACTTTGAATTCGGTACACAAATTTATATTTCGCACTTTCATGAATGCGTCAAAAAGGGGCGGGATCTGATCAAGAGTGCGCCCACATTTTTTTACAAAAAACATAACATAACCATAATCCCTTGCGTTTACCGATACACTTCAACTGATTATAAAAGAAAGTCAAGTGGTGCACGGCATTAAATTGACGCAAAGGGTCGCGCATAATATTTTCACTTATTCATAGATAACAAATGTTATAGGAATAAAATCAACCATAACTAACATAACAAGCTAATGCATGCGTGCATGAAAGTGTCGGCGGCCTTTGCTAAAGTCCCCCCCTTTCTTGTTTCTTCCGACCGTACATTCAAATTTCGCAGCAACGGCAGCGCTGGAAAAGTAAAAAAATTTTGGTATTAAGAAAACAACAACAACAATACAGAGGCGAGGTGGAAAAAGAACAAAAAAAAAAAAATAAGTAAAAAAAAATTAAAAGAACAAACGATGTAACAAAGAGCACTGTGAAAATAACAATTGCAACTGAACGTGTAGTGTTAAGTGCAATGATGCTTGAGCTTAAGAGCGCTTAACACGTACACAGCATAAGCACAACACGAGAGAGATAGAAAAACAAACAAAAATAAAACAAAAACAGAATTAACAAAATAACAACAAAAACAACAACAAAGAATTATTATTCATATATATATATGTATGTATGTGTGTGTGTGTGTGAGTACGTGAAGAGAGCATTGTAGAGTGCAATAAACAAACACATGGTGAATGCTATTGCACACCTATTACGCACACACACACACACACATACTCCTACACACAAAAACTCTTGTTTTTGTTGCCTGCTCGACTATATCGTGCTGATAGTATTTGCTAAGCTGTCAAAAATCAACTAAGCACCCATATGCGCCAGTAACGAGTGTAAAAATGTTACACACACCCATGCACAAGTATCAACATAAGTATATATTTTGTATGTAAATATGTATGTGTATTTAGGCGTATATATGGCTGTGTTATGCAATTTCTGTGTTGACTATATATGAAGACATAAACCAGCTTTAACATTCAGTTTGCTGCTTGGTAAGCTTCGTTTGAGCTTGTTACGCTATTAAAGTGTTTTAATGATAACACAAAAACAAAAACAAGCTCACTGTATATGCATATATGCAAAATGAGTAATAACAGCAATAACAATAACAACAACCACAGTAAATAGCCAATATTGACCCCTGCCCCTGTAGGGTGCCTTCTACTAACCCACCACACACGGAGTCCACTTCAATTGGTCCATCGTTCGGCCGTATATTGCTTTAGTTGCTTATCAGCTTGGTTACAACAAAAACACACAGAAAGTATCATATGAGACCTTACCAAACATATAATCGCATTAAATTCTGAATCGATTTAATCATGTCCGTCTGTTGTGGGAACGCTCACGGTGTTACATTTCGAGATATTGTTTTTATACGAAATATTTTTAGTTTCTTCTTCATCGGGCACGCCCTTAATCGACAAAAATTATACCTATTAGCCACAAAAATGTAGTAATTTAATATATTTATAATTACTGTCTACTGTATGACAAAAGTCGGCGTGTGGGATAAAAATCACGCACTTAATTTGCAAAAAAATGATTCTTGCCACCACTCTTACCACTCATGAGTTAATGAAAGGTAAGACAAACAACGAGGTACCTGCCACACCCACATATCTTATGTACATAGGTACGGCGGGTATTAAAAATTCGTCCCAAACCAAATTCTTTTCCTTTTTTCACATGTTTTTCATATAAATGTTTTCTCTGTTTTATTGAATTATTTTACGGTTGCTTTTAATTTATTTCAATTCTTTGCCGCATGTTTAATGAACATTTCGAGGGACTACAGCAAGATAATAAAACATAATTGCAACAGTAAAGCATATAAAAAAATAAAAAAATAAAAACATTTAAAACATATTTTGCAGGCATTTTGTTGCTTGGTGGCCTCAAGTTTTGTTTTCTAATCTGTGTAAAAATGGAAGAGGGAGACAGAAAGGGGGAGAGCACAATATAAACAAAGCGTATTATTGCACATAAATAATATTAAACACAAAAGGAGTGGAAAACACTTGGAATTGTAAGCAAAGCAAACATACATAGATAACCTTAAACAACAACAACAATGACACATACACACACACACACACACACACAACCGGCATGGAAAAAACTGCTGAATTCAGAAGCACTGTTGAGCAGCTTCTAGGAAGTACAGCTGCAGTAAGAGCTCTTATACCCGAAATACTCATTGAGATCAAGGATATCGATGAAATAACAACGGAGGATGATATCCTGGATGCATTGCGAAAACATGCACAGATGTCCACTTAGGAAGTTTGGCAATGAAGTCGCTGCGTAAGGCATATCGTGGCACTCAGACCGCCACAGTTGCCGTAAGTGCTAACTTAGGAAGAAGACTTTTAAACATGGGTAGGGTGCGTATAGACTGGGTGATCTGCCGTATCCGCGAGAAAATTTCTCCAAAAAGATGCTTCAGATGCCTCAACTTTGGCCATATGACCAGCTCTTGTAAAAGCAAATGTGACTGCAGCCGACACTGCTTGCGATGAGGCAAAGGAGGACACACGGCAAAAAATTGTAAAGACACATTATGTTGTAACCTACGCAAAGACACCGAAAATAGAGACCACTTTACAGGCGGGACGTCGTGCCCATCTTACCGTAAAGCAGTGCAAAATTGTTCCAAACCTCATAGATGAGAATTCTCCAAATAAATCTAAATCATTGTGAAGCTGCTCAAGAGCTCTTATACCAAACAGTTAGGGATCTTAACGTTGACATCGCGTTATTAAGTGAACCATATAGACCCTCTCAGTATACTAGATGGTTATCGGATGCTACTAATTCACTTGCGGCTTGGGTTGTTAAGGACACTCCTTTGCAAATGCCAACTTTCATCGAAAATGGGATGGTGTGCATAAATGTCTCCAGCATATTCATATACAGCTGCTATATGGGTCCACGGCTTACACGCAGTGTATTCCAGCTACTTGACCAGATAAGTATTTAGTGACAACATTGGTGTAAAAATGTGCATCCTCTTAAGGTGTTACAAATGTCTCCATATACTTAATGTACCCTCTACCACAAGTGGTGTAGAGTATAGAAGTAAATTTTTTAATATAAAACAAGTTCCTCACAAATGACATGAAAATGTTGTTGAATTGTTTTCTTACATACTCTGCTGTTAGCTTTACATAACATGTACATTAAATGTTATGTAAAGTGTGTTCTATTTCTATTTTCATTTCCATTGTTATTGCTATTGTTATTGTTATTGTTCATATACTTCAGAATTATTAGTTATGTTATGAACTTGTGACATTACGTACAAAAGTGGCGAAATTATCTATTTGCAAAATACGATAAGAAGAAGAAAAAATGTAGAAAAAATATATATAAATTTATTGTGTGTACTTATAAAGGTAATAATGGCACAGCAGGTGTGTGGTAAATTATACATAAACAGAAATATGAACACGTGTGCTTTATAGTCACAGGTTATGCAATAAATATATACGTGATAATATATGCAGGCATGCATGTGTGCGCGTATGTGTGTGTTGTTAAAAGGTTATACATGTAGACGGAGCTTGAAAGTATTCATTCATATTTCCGCTTCCCTTAAAGTACCTGCTTTTTTATGCATTTCTCTTAATATACCCTGCACCGCATGCAGTAACAGGGTATACTAAGTTTCGGTGGATATTTGTAACTGCTAAGCCCCAAATGTTATACACAGCTTCAGTTATACCGTTCGATTCAGGAACAAAATGTAAATCGATTTAATCATGTTCGTCTGCACGTCCATCTGCCTGTCTGTCCATGCAAAATGTAGCTTACGCTACAGATTGCATTTTATGAGATATTTCGATGAAATTTGGTACAAGAACATGTTTGGGCTCAGAAAGAAACTCTATAGAAAATGGACCGAATTGAACCATTTTTAGAAACCCTCCCCCCCATTATAATGAAAGTCTTTATATGGCAAACAATCGCATTTGCTAATATTTTTTTGACAAAACTTGATAAAGAATAGTTAAATAACTTAATAATAAACTAAAATAAGTTTCTGCAGAATTGCACTATTTTTAAAACCCCTTCCCGTACTTCGTAATATGTTGCAAAGTGACTTGTATGGCAATGCCTGTGAGTTTACTCATACAACGAAAGTAGTGGTGTAGTGTTTTAAATGGTGGGGCTTGACCGACAATATCATTTTCACTAGTTTTTGTGCAACATTAGATAATCATACGTAAGCGTGTGTGTGTGTGTAAGTCTGTACTTTTAAAGGATATACATACTTGTACAAAATGTACGCTATATTATTAATGCTACTATACAGCACAGCATAAAAGCATAAGTACCTTAACAAACATAACAACAACAACAACAACAACAACAGCATAATAATAATAATAATAACCAACTAACACATCATCTAAAGTCTTGAATATCATTCATTTTCACTAGTAGATACCAAATGTTATTTTTATTATTATTATTGTTCTCTGTTCACATTCACACACATTCATACACATTCATACGCATTCACATGTACACATATACACTCATATACACTCGTACACTCATTGTATTTACAGCGTCTACGGTACACTTCTCTACCTCACTCCCGCTTACTATTATTATATGCTAATGAGAAAAACGGGTTACAACCGGATATATTGTACGAAGATGAGTACTTGAATAAAAAAAAAAAAAAATTAAATAATAAAAAAATGTTTTTATTGTTATAGTTAAGATAATGATATCTATTCAGCATAAACCCAGACATATATGCAGTATTATAGCACACACCCACACACACGTACATTCATTATTACATTTAATGCCATTATTATAAATGTGTATGGTGGATAAGTACATAAAAAGTAAATATGAGTAAAAAAAAAGCATCAAAACGGGGCATACAAACAAATTTTCAATTATATTTTTTTAAAGGTGGTTTCATGCATAAGAAATAGTTCAAATATATACTAATGCTGGAAATCTAAAGTGTTCAAATCTCAGCTACGTTCTGCATCTATATGTAAAAGGTGGGTGTGGCAGGCACGCTATAACGCCTTACAAACAACTTTCAATTGAAATTGTGCGGGTTTCTGTTTTCCTCATCATAAATATGTCTGTAATTAGCTTCAAAAGATGGTGTTTTTGCTGATTGTGGGCGTGGCACTCTATTCGATTTTCCGATTTTCGATTAACGGGCGGTCATTTTGGGCGTGGCACCTCATTTAGCGACTCTTACAACACAACTTCAAGAGTCAAGAACAGCAAAAAATTCATTTGTGTTTGTTTTTGAAAATTGTGGCCGTGTCCTTAATCTCTTTAAAGTCCGTTTTCAACATGGCCAAATGTTCAGAAATTTTCTTTAAATTCGATGCGAAAGCAGTGATATTTGCGGTACAACCTCTACGTGCAGGTCTCCTTAAGAGTTACTTAACATTGTGCCTTTGTGAGGAACCAATTGCAATTATTTGATTTAAGTTTAAGAAAGTCTTGTGCAACTATTCACAAACCCGAATACGTTCACAGTCCAATGCCTTTGCCTACTTTCGTACTGCGAACAATTTGCTTCAAGTGGTTGTGTACGTACGTATGTTTTGTACTTATAAGTATGTATGGTATATAAAATGCGTTAGTTTTTCTGTTACATGACGCCCTTACACGCGTATATGCAGATTTGTGTCATTTCACGTTAAGCAACAAGGCCACCCGTACACTGTGTATCAAACTCTTCGTATTACAAGCACTTTACATTGAAATTTTAACCAGCCAAGCATTAGCACTGTAGCACCATATGTGGTAAGAAGCTGTTGTAAAATATTGTATATGAAGGCAGGCAGGCAGGCTGGCAGCCATCGTTCACAATCAACTGAAGAACATTTTATTTATATGTACGTACAGAGAATATAATTCTTTGGGTAAAGTGGATTTCAGTTACGCTTTCCTCAAGTGCTAGAGAAATATGTGCAAATAATTGTCGTTCTGCGGGTGGAGGAGAAAGTGCTTACGAGTAAAATGTTTGGCTTCGTAGAAGGTTTTTCGTTCAATTGCTGTATTAATTAAAAACACATTAAAAGTGCGGCGCAATAAACATTTTAATGGCTTACTAGGAATTTTGCAATATTTATTAAAATTAGAAACCAAGGCAACTAAGGCTGAACTGTCATTGTATGGGAGAGGGTCCTAAAACTAGTAGCCATGCACTGGCAGGGGCCTCATAGCTGAATTTTTGCAACAGATAAATAGATTTTTGTCGATTGTGGGCGTGGCCTTTAATCGATTTTGCCCGTTTTAAATAGCAATCTGCGCGGAATAATTAAAAATGTTTGTATAAAAATTTCATGACACAACGTGAAAGAATCAACCAACACTAGCCACTCGTCTTAGTATGTATTTCCACTTGTTTATAACTTTACTTGGTATGCATGTGATTCTAGATACCTTTCAAAATTCTGTCAATTCTGTATTTTGTACAAAACTTTTATTTCATTTTATTTCATTTGTTCGAAAGTTTTCGTTTCATTTGGCAAAATTTTCATTTCTTTAAATTTAAAATAAAAATTGTGAAATAGTTTTAAGCCGGCCATCTGCTCGAAAGTGGTCCATATAGCGGAAGCACAGGTAAGGTTAAAGACTGCGTCCTCGACACATTAAATGCTGGCACGCCAGTTGAATATGAGAGCTTGTCCCTGCGTGACAACGTAGAGACAGGGGTCAGCGAAGTCGCCATGTATCTAATAAAGAATAAAAATTTATAATCAATAAACGATTTAATGTATTTATTTATTTCTTATTAATTAATTTTCATTACAGCTCCCAATGTTTAAAAAATTCCTACAGTTTTGTCAGTAAAAAAGGTGCAATAGGTTCCGCTCCAGCCTATACAATTACCAGTCGCCAAAAACCGACAACTTTACCTAACATACCGGTCCCGGATACAACAACGCTGAATATACCGCCATTGAACGTAAATCAGCCATGTATTCTATAACTAGTCGACATAAACATTCTACCGATGATACAATGAAACCTGGTGCGAGAGCTCATTGCCCCGAAAAGGTAATACCAAGCATATAAATAAAGTACATGAATTAATAATAAATTATATACTTGACAGATGAATGTCTCCCATGTACCGGCATATAGAACATCGCGATCATGGCTTCCCGGGAGTTTGTTAAAAAATGGTTGTTTTTTGCCCTTTTGAGCCTAAATTCTCTTAATCGATGTATTATATTAATTTTTATGTTTTTCAATTAAGTTCTAAGTCAATTTTCTCATATAGAATGTGAACAGTTTTTCTTGTCTTTTACTTTATTTTAGTTTACTTTAATTTTAAGTTTATTTTAATCTACTTTAATTTAATTTAATTTTATTTTATTTACTAATTAATTCAAAATGCGATTTTATGATATTGTTTGATAAGATTTTGTGTGTGTGTATGAATTGTATTCCAAATTATATAACGTGCGTAAATTCATAACCGTTTTATTATTTTTATTTTTTTCGTTTGGCAAAAACGTCACAGGCTACTTTTCTTGTAATTGAAACAATAAAAAAGAATTTTATGATTTATTTCATTTTGCGGCAGAATTACTTGCGCCCCGTGCACTTGATAACCGAACTCAACGAACGACACAAACACTCTCCTCTGACTGACTGACTGAAAAAGGCCTCGGCCGCTCACTCGATCGCTCGTTTCACCACAGTCCCACTCGTAGATGTTGGCGGCCCTGGGTCAGTTAAATTATAACGATTAATTGTTGTAATAGTTGTGTTGAAAACGAGCGATCGTAAGGAAAAAATAGAGAGCGCTTGTTTTTCCTTACAGTGTATGTTTTAAATAAATAAATATTTACTTACAAACTAATATAAAAAACTAGAGTTTTCTATTAAAAGCGAAAGATTTAATAATAAAATAAATTACGCTGCAGCACTTCAAAACTTGTCTAACAACTCGCGTATTTTTTATACCCTCCAATTAAAGTGTATAAGTATATGTTACAAAATTTGTCAATCTAGACGTGTATGTCCGTAAGTCCGTTTGTCCGTACGTCTGTCTGTTGTTGGTTGGTGTGCATATATATATGTATCACATTTGTACATTTTAAGTGAGTGATCAAAAAACAAACAGAGATACGAACGGACAAAAAATATATACATTATAGGGTGCCTGAGTCCTTTTTCTAAGTGTTGTAAACCTTACGTCTTAAGCGGTAGGCTTACAAGGTAGTGTGTGTAAGCCTACCGCTTCCCTTCCCATTCTCCGGTGCAACGTTAAATATCTTCAATAAAGTCGTGTTGCATGCATTCCATGGCCTATCTGCAGACATTCCACCATATTCCACCATGTTATTACAACATATGCGTCTGCAGTATTACGGTGCAATTATGATGAATATTCTCCATGTTAGCAAAATTTCAAATTGCCCAGACTTTCTACTTTATTTTATTTTTATTATAATCTGATTGTTAACACGACACTTGTCATTAGTGCGGACATGCATAGTACAAGCGCACAAACGATACTCTAATAATCGGATGTAATGGCAGCTATGCCAACGTTCGGCATCCAATAACTGATAATTAAAATGAAATTTATGAAAAAAAGGAGAAAAAGAGTGGAAGCGGGAGGTAATGAATGTAAATTACAATTGAAAACACAAATTATACATGAAGGCAGTCGCATCGAGTAAATATTCAAAAGATTTGACAAAGAAGTCCAATAAAAAGCTAGAAGCACACTCAGGGACAGATATATAGATAGATAGAGAGAGAGAGAGAGAGAATAAAAGAAAAATTAATTTCACAAATCAATTCAAATGTGACAGCAATTAGAAAAAAACTCCTTTGACAGGCCATTGAACAGACATTTAAATGGAAACTAACAGGAATGATAACAAAAGGGAAATATGAAAGAAATGTGAAAATACAAAAATGGTAAATCTTAAGGGAAGAGGGTAAAGTTGAATCACACCTAAGGTTGCCACCCCTGCCTACCCTACTCTCCAGCACACACACACACACACACACTTGCACTTACAACATAATCACTATTATAAGCATTCATGTGAATTTATGTTGCAACATAGATGGAGGAATAAAAATAAATGGTAGACGAAGGAATTGCTAAAGAATTGTTCAATTCCCAAATCTCTGTATGGCAGAGCATCGATATAACTTACAGCATATGGCAAGAGCTACTCATACTCATAAATGGCGCTTAATACTATTTAAACATTTTGAAGACTTGTTGAATGGTTGTTGTTTGTTGGTTTCAGCTGAAGCAACAGTTCAATCGATCAAGTCTAACAAGGAGAGGAGGCTTCAGAGACCCTGCACAATAATCAGCATCAAAATCTGTAGCGATTTAGTCTAACGAGTGTCCGTGCATGTGTCTGTTTTTGAAACGGTCTTCGGCGTAACTTTTAAATATTTGTTTGCTTCCTTTGAAGCAGGTTTAAATTGAGCAAAATCAAATCGTAGCCACGCCCACAATCGATCAAAATCTACATAGCAGGCACAAGTTGAAATTTGCCATAAATGCACTGTATCGGATAACAGGCACGGCCATACTTGGCCAAAAAGAAACTTCTTCATTCAGAATCTGATGGGGGATGGGAACGTATTACATACACTTTTAAAGGGCGTAATCTGGTACCACATGCCACGCTTTTACTTTTTTTAAATAGATACCGAGTGTATGTTAGATTTTTACTGATACTCTACTGTACATGGGTACGTGCGTGTAAAAGACTTGCTGTTGTACGCAATTAAAGTCACTTGTGCTTTGGTGCGTCTGTGTCGATCTTCTGCACTAAAACGCTTCCAACAAATGCATTCATTCATGTATAATCTTATACTAAGTACAAGCTAAAAGCAATTGTACATGATTTCAATACAAAAGAATTTTATTTCATTTCGAAGAATTCCTACATTTTTGAGATTATATTATCATCTGAAGGAATAAAATTCGAATTCTAAAATGAAATGCATCGGAATTCCTAGGGGAGCCAAACGGAAGGAAGGTCTACGCGTCCAAGCCTTACATTTTTATTTACAAATTAATTACAAGTTTGATGTTTTAGAGAGAATGATCCGTTTTTATATTTGCCATCAAAATGATGATTATGGGGGTGTATTGGTTTTGTTCAAACGTTTGCCATTAGCAGATATGGGCGAGCCACATTCTTAAAGATATGTACATATATTCTTATTTAACATGGAATTCTGAGTCAATTGAGCCCACCTCAGTCCACGTAAACACACAAAATGCAACATGCAACTTGCAACTAACAAAATAAACAACATCAAACATAGAATGTAGAACATCTAACATACAACATTGAACATAAATCATCGAACATTTAAGATCGAACATAAATCATCGAACATAGAACATCAAACCAATTGCATCTAACAAAACAAACCCATGGGTATGGATGGGTCCCTTAGATTTGCCATACGCCTTATATAACCCTTTTTTATTCCTCTGCTTAAAACGCTACTCTATTTATAAATGCTTCCATTTTAAAAAGACTTCAGTTCTTTTTTTGTTTGTTTGTTTTTTTCTTTTTGTTGTTGTTGTTGTTGTTGTTAGTTGTTCGAAACTTTACAGGTTTTAACTTAACTTTGTAGATTTTGTTTTATTTTTATTTTATTTTTTTTTTTCTTTTCACCTAAAGATGAATGTAAAGACATAAATAAAGTTGTGTTATAAGCATGTATTGTATGTACGCACGTGTGTATGTGTGTATGTGCGTTTCTGAATTTAGAGCTTGATAACATTGATTTAATGTCTAACATTTAATCAAAGTAAGTGCTGGTGATTTATAAGGTGTTCTCTCTATACTTTGTTGCTCCATGCGAATCTATACATACTAGCATGTGTGCATATGTATATCTACGTAAAGAACTTTAACAGAAAATTTGAATAAATGTCTTAAATTAAAGTTATTTTGAAAAAATCAAGAAGAAGAATTAAGAAATTGTTTTTTCTTCAAATATAAAGAGTATAGAGAGGAAGTAAAACTACATTTGATTTAGAACAAATTTTAAAGACAATTTATTTTTATAAGCAAATCCGTGGGGCGTGACAGGTACCTAACTATGCCCTCTAATAATAGACGGATTCATTTCTTCTTCCTCTTTCCTTTTTTCTTTTGATATAGATGGAAGCACTTGATGGATATTTATGTACAATGGTGGGCGTGACACTCAGCCGATATTGGTTAAATTAAACAACAATGTCAATGTCAATAATGCATAATTTCAGTTGAATATCTTAAAATTTCCAATGGACAGACATAGGGACGGGCATATATAAATCGACTCAGACTTTGAAACTGATCGCGAATGTGTTTACTTTGGAGGGTCTCTGACGTCGACTTATGAGTGTTGATGCAAACGTAATGATAAACGTAGTGTACCTACTATCATGCGTAGGGTATACAAATATGTATATTAACTAAAGTGTTTTTTATTTTTTATTTGTTCTTAATAGCTTTTTCATTTCAAGGACTTTACTGTGCTAATAAGTCAATTGAAGGAGTGTTTGTTGCCACGTTGTAGACACATGAATATAAAGCCATCAAAACGTTGAAAGGCAGAGATCAGTTTATACCATAAATGCCATAAAAGGTAGCTTCTTTGCATTGTGAAAAGAGAAGGGAAAGCAGCAAAGAGCAGCTGTGTGTGTGTGCATTTTTCTACACAAGACTACAGCGAGTGTCAAGCTATACAAATAATTGTCAGCACGTGAATAAAAACAAGTGGTGTGTAGGATACTTTTGATAAGTCGCAGTCACACTTGAAACGACTGAAGATGACTTTTTGCTCCCGGATTCACGGTTCCAATGCAGCCGTAACAGCCGTAACAGCCGTAACAGCCGTAACGGTAATAATAATAATATTCTGTACCGAGTGCTGAGCCTACTTAAGCACTTGTAATTGTATAGCTTTTGTTAACACTCTTTGGCATGTAATCAGAGAATTAATATCTGTGCTGTGCTGCTCCTTCACAGGTGAGTTCAACGTGTCTACTGTGTGTTCAATGTTAATTATATCCGCCCTTCCCTACCAAGGGCTTGTCAGATTGCAAGAGAAATTATGTTAATTCGTTTAATGAGAGAATTAAATCAAGGTGGGAATGTTTCCTCGTGTGTGTGTGTCTTCAATTTAAAAGAACGTTGCAAATATTTTGCGAAATATTTTGAAATCAAGAGAGTGGATTTTTTTTTATTATTTATCTTACTTCGCTGTTGTTGTTGTTGTTTTTTCCGGTTTTCTCTCCTTAATTGTTGTATTTGAAAATATTTTTATTTCTATTTTTGCTGCAGTTGTCTGTCGTACATTTTTTATATAATTTTCTGTATCATCGTTGCGTCTTCTGTTGTTATTGCTGTAGCATTTATTAATCATTTTCATTTGAGTTGTTGTTGTTGTTGTTGTTTCTGACCCTCTAACGTATATAGTATACAAGTCCATGTGTCCGTTTGTCTGTTTGTTACTGGCTTTCTCACGGGCGTCAATTTTGAGATATTGAGCTGGAATTTTGTGCAGGCGCTTTAACTTTTTGCACGCAGATCTTTTTATAAAAAAAAAAATATATATATAAGAAAAACGGCTTTCACTCCCATTAGCTTTTTGTTAGAGTTATAAAAAATGAAATAAAGAAAGAATAAATAAATAAATGTATTTGAATAATATCCGAAGAAAACTGATATATAAAGTGTAGCTTTCACATATTTTGTGTATTTTTGCATATTTGGCAAAATAATGTTTTTTTCCACTCGAGAGGTTGTTGCGTGCACACCACCTTAAATATTGTATGTGATGAGGCAAGAAAGGAAACAACATACACACGAATGCGTGAAAATGCATTTGTGTGTATGTGCGGCTTGTTGCTTGTTCGTTACTGAGGGGTGGAGGGAAGGGGGTCTTTGTCTTTGGCCGGAAACCGGAAACCGAAAATTGCAACTATAATATATTATTTTTATTGTTGTCGGGTGTGGCTGTGTGTTGTTTTGGTTGTTCTACATATTATACGGTATACATGTGTGCGTGTCTGTCTTCGCCCATGTTACGTAACATTGTTGCAATTTATTGTTTGCATTCATTCGCTGTGTTTGTCTCATTTTGTTTTGTTTTGCCTTTTTTTTATGTGAGTTTTTCTTTTTGGTTTGTGTTGCCTTCTTCGGTGTCTTTTATGAGCATTTTTTTTTATTATATCCTAAATTTGTCTTCTCCTCGTACTTGTGGCACCGCCCTTATCGTTGAAATTAAAGTGCCAGTAACGTGGCAAATTACCATTTATTCGCTACCGTACTTTTTCATTTTAATTTGCAATATGTGTGAGAGAGAGAGAGATAACAAATGTATGCAGTAAAAGTAAGCATGACAAGGAAAGAGTATACGAGAGCTTAAGTAGGTTAGAATGGAATGTTTGAAGGCTGGAATGAATTCATTTCAAAGTCTGAACCTACTTGTGTCACATAAAATGTTAGTCGTAGATCAATTTACAGTTAGCCGGGCTGTAGCATAGGCCAGAAGGAGTTTTTATGTCCCTCCCCGCTCTTCACAAAAGCCTTACAATTATGCAACGTCATTACCGTTATGAAGAATTTCAATAATACAACAATTACATCGAATGAATTTGTTATTGTTTTTGTCTGTGTGTAGTTCAGTACAAATTTAATCCATAATTGTTACACATTATTAACCAGCAACTAATTGAACATGTTGGTCTCGGTCTCGGTGTACGAGTGAGTGTACAAATCGACAGCAAAGGCAATTATTATATACAAGTAACAACAACAACAAGTAACAACAACAACAACAACAACAATAATATTAATAATAAATAATAAACAAATTAAATGTAATTAACAAAAAATTTATTTGTTTTTAAATATTTTAGATTCGGGCTTGAAATTAAATTAAATATATTGCAACAATAATAATAACAACAATAACAATTACCACCACCAACACAACACACAGCACACAACAACAAATTAAAGTAAATAAATAATAAAATAATAAAAAGGATAGTTTTTGCAAACGGCATAAAACACTTAGTATATCGTTCGCTTTAACCTGTAAGGTGTAAAAAGCTCTTACAGAGTAATGGATATATTTTATGCACATACATGGGTATACCACACACACATATTCGATTACTTTGTTTGGCTTACGGGGCGTGCGTATGTTATTTGATATATTTGTGATAGGAAAGGTAAATAAATTATTAATTACAACTTGAGAGATTATTTGTTAAGTAAACATTGAAATTCTTCCTCTTCTTCTTCTTCTTCTTCTTCCTGTTTGCTTCTTTGTGGTTTCATAATGCACACATTACGAGCATTATTTATTTTCTTAATTGACTTAACTTAATTTAAATTTAATCACTAATAACGTAATAGACAGAATTTGTAATAAAATAATAGCCAATTATCGAAACCCATTAAAATTAGAATTAAGCATCACTACAATCTTTTTTCAAATCGATCTAAATAGAAAGGATATTCACAAAGTATTAAAATCTACATCATGTCTGAGAGCGTTCGTTCATGTAATACAAACTGATTAGAATCAAAATGAATTGCGTTCAAATGATAACCAAATATATATATATATAAATAAAAGGTGAAAGGCAATATAATATAATTACTAAAATTATAATTATATGTATAAAAATAATTATAAATAATATTGATATCAATCCGTTTCCAGAACCAATCAGCGTACCAACCAGCATAACATAAATGTATCCGTCATCATGGCATTAGTATATAGAACGTAATTAGTTTTAGACGAAATTTGTGTTGCACTTCGCCCATGCAAACTAAAATATGTTCTGTTTAAAATTACAAAAAAAAAAAAAATAAAAAATTAATTTGAAAAATTCCAAGTTTAAATTGAAAATCAAATTTAAAATGAAATATTCAAATGTAAATTGAATTGAACAAATTTAAAACAGAAAAATTTTCAATATAAAATGGAAAATTTTCAATTCAAAATGGAAAATTTTCAATTCAAAATTATATTCGAAATGAAATAATCAGAATTAAAATGAAATATTCAAATATAAAATGAAAATATTCAAATCAAAATTGAAAACTAAATTCAAAATGAAAAATTTTCAATTTCAAATTTAAGATGAAAAGGTCCAATTTAAAATGAAAAATAATCAATTCAAAATGAAAAATTTCGAATAATTATTCATTATTTAAAATGAAACAAATAAAGGCACTAATTTTGGTTTAATCCAAATCTTAAATACCTTACATCTAGAAGGAGTGGACGCGGCAAATACGGTAATCACCCCTTTAATATATATCAACTTATGCGTCATATTCTGCACACAATACGATTTTTTTGTTATGTTATGTTTTTTTTTTTTAGTTTTTGTATATCGGTGGCAGACCTCACTATACGTGAAAAGTGTGTATTATATATCATCGTAATAATATATTTTTTTGTCTGTAGACGATTCTGGGCGTGGCATTTGACTGATTTTGTCCATTTTAAATAGGAAACTATGCACAATTTACGACGGTGTCTCTAGTGATTCAGATTTTGAAAGTACTATATTTTGTAGGGTCGTAAACACAATAACAAATTTAGTATACCCTCACCTCTAAGGGGGAAGATATAATGATAAGGATACCGGTCACCGATATTGCCCAAGCCTCTTCCGAAATTTGTTTCAGTGATTTCATGACCGCTTCAAAAACTCGAAAGTTTCTAATTTTCTTTAAATTCACGCCGAAGTTCGTCCAAAGTTACTCCGAAATGGATTACGAACATTTTATCTAAACAAGTATGCTGTCATTTTTACACTTGTATAAATATTGTACAGAAATATAAATAAATAAAAATTATAAAATTTTTGCTAATTTATTATTTATGCAAGTTGATGTCGATGGAAAAATATGTGCACAGCTTATGCAAATACGCTGATAAATATATACAAAAATATTGATCAACTATAAATTTCATAAACAATCTGAAACAGGTGTTTTATTGGTATTGCTATTGTTGTTATTATTATTATTATTTGCGGCATCACAAAATGCACAAAATATAACTGGCAACCGATATATGTATAGTACGCGTAACATGTTGTGTGTTATTGTGAAATTTTTAATTACAAACTTATTACGGATTCCATTATACCCTCCACTTGAGAAATTATACATTCTTGATGAGTATGAGAAGATGAGTCAATTTAAACATGTTCGTCCGCATGTCCGTCCCTTGTTGACAATCTCGTAGTCGTACTTTTTGAAATATTGAGTTGAATTTTTTGCATCGAAATTTCTAGTTTCACAATTAATCAAGAGACACGCCCACAATCGATAAATATTTATTTATCTGCCGCAAAAAATTTACACAATTTATATGAGATTTATTTTTGGTAAACATATTCAAAATTATTACATCTAAAAATGGGTCACGTCCCTATTTTACAAAAACTCTTTTTTTTTCGTGCAGAAACCAACATAAAAGTTAATACGCACCAAGTGGCCTTAATTAATAATTAATTTATGAGATACCTACCACGCCCACATTTTATATATATGCATGTGAAGGGTATTTAAGATTTCCCATAAGCTAAATTGAATTTTATATTAAAATTATTACGCTTTGTAGTTATTTAGTTGTTGCTTTGTGTGTTTATCAATGCATTTAACTAAAAGCAAATTAAAGCAAATAATAAACCCGTAGCCAGTGTACCAAAAATAAATGATAATTACTTAACTATTGTCTGTGCGGGTGTGGGTGTGGATGTGGGTGTGCAAGCGTGTGAATAATCATGTTGCACATTTCATTAACTCTACCTCTCTCACTCTGTCTCTCTATCTTTCTCTGTCACTCTCCCTGTATTTACAGTTTACTTAATTTTTGCAATGCGTCGTATTTGTAGCTTTCAATTTTAATTAACATGCTGTTCGCGCATAGCAGCACATTGCGATCTATAATTGTGTGCGTGTGTGTGTGTATGGTGTGTGTGTATATGACAATCAAATAAACAAAATTTTTACAAGGTCGTTACTATATTAAAGTGTTTTAATAATGGTTGTTACCTACGCACCCACCCCTTTACCCCACAAAATTGCATTAGAGTGCCAATCAGAAACCAGCAACCAGCAACCAGCAACCAGCATTCTAAACAACAATATTGTGAATGTTTGTATTCATGCCCACAAAACTGTTTTGCGAATAAAACAAACTCGTTATCATTATAAATTCGAATAACATTCCGCGGTTATTCGATGTTTAAGCATATTTCTCACAATTTTCCATATATTGTAAAAACATTTGCATTTGCATTTGTGTTTGTGTTTGTGTTTGTTGTATTGTAAGTGCAGTTAGTTTGCGTACCGCACACACACACAACACTATTTTGTAAATTGGTTCGTTATTCGAATTTTTCAGTTTGTTTTGTTTTGTTATCGTTTTATTGCTATTGTTTGTTTTTGTTTTGTATGTTTGTTGTTTTACGGATGAATTTTCATGTGGATTATCTAATAATCGTTTAGAGTTTAATATAGATTTTTGCCGTTATTATAAAATTTATCTATTGCATGCTACCAACAGAACAGCATTTGAAAAACAAAACGAATTATTGTTGTACAATAATAATAATAATAATAATAATAGCAACAACAATAGTACACAAAGAATTTAATATTGTACAAGTGTTGAACATTGAACACAATCTGACTGTATTATGAAGTGTTATACATATCATTAGTGACTGCTTATTAAAAACATATATATTAAGATAATCAGAGGGTTGGTTGCGCCGCACTTTATAAATATTCCTGACAAGAAATTTAAAAAAACACCAAAATCAGTTAACGGCCACGCCCACAATTACACAAAAATATTTTTACGATTGCATAAATGGAGCAAAAACAAGTCAGACACGCCCACACAAAATACAAAAAACTATTTTACTATTTTATTTTATATACGGTACGCAATCTTTGAGGCTTAATATGACTCGAACTTTATTATAACGACTAATTGCAATTATTTGTACATGCCACGCCCACAATTTATATGGAAATACAAACGATATTTTAGATTTGTTTTAAAACAAATTTAGGTTCTTTAACATTTTTGTTTTGTTTTGTTTGTCTATGCATAGAGTATCTCACATCCGACTTGAACACATTTATTTAAGTGATATCTTGTATGTCATATATATCTCACCGTGTGTTCTTAATTACCGTATTTTTCATCCATTAATTAAAATCAAACTCAATAAAACTTCATTTCAAACAATTAAAATGCTGACAAGAAGAAGAGTGTCGGTAAGTAAAATAAGAAGAAGAATAAGAAGAACTTGCAGAGAGTAAGAGAAAACCAATCATAAATTGTAACTATTGATTGCTAACCATTGAACTGTGACTGCGAATGATTGGTTTGCCATTAAACAATAGAACGTAGCGGGTACGCAGAGTGAAAGTGTAAGGTTCAAGAAACCGGAAAAATAATTAAATAATAATAATAGCATTTAAAAAAAAAAAACTGAAATACGTACAATATCTGAATCGTTTTAAACATGTCCATCTGTCTGTCAGTCTCTCTATCAGTTTCTGTACTATTTGTGGCACAGGCATGTGCCTTTTGAATGAAGCACTGGCACTATAGAATATGGATCCGATCCCTCCTCATACGGAGCCATATTTTAAAATTATTTTTTTTAACGACGAAAATTCTTAAGTTTTTTACTTAATTTTTTTAAATACAATTTGGTGAAGAATAGTTTACTAATGCAATTAAATTATTTAGAGCATACATTGTGCAACGAAGTGATGTAGAGTACAAAATGGTCGGGTAGAAGCGATTACTAGTTCTTATATATATTTCAACATTTTATGATTAAGTAAAAATTTAAATAAATTATAAATACTTTCCACACGTAAATTGAAATTGTGGGCGTGACAGGTACTTTCTTCCTTACCCTCTTTAAAACTGTATGTGATACATTTCAAGTTATGAGTCGAAATCTGCCCGAAAAAAGCAAGAAATCACTACCGCAAGTATTATTATAATTAAATAACGTTCACTGTATGTACAATGCATTGCATTTTCCGTTTCATTAATCAATCTGCAGTTTTCACATCACATGTTTATTATGCGAAAACATTTTAAATTCTCTTCCAAAAGTCTTGTAATGAAATGAATATTTTTTCTTCATCTATCATCTCCATCCTCATCATTATTTGGCTTGGTTGTGGTTTTTACATGTTTGTGCACGTACTGAAATTTATATCGAATATGAAAAAGTAATAATTTCGCATGAAATTGTGTAACATTTGCGTTCGGTTTTGTGTAATTAGCATCTGCTGACAAGCCTTAAGCTAGTAATTAAAATGCAGAAAAGAGGCGTTTGATTATTGAAAACAGAACAGGTTGAAAGCACAATATTTAAAGGAAGGCTGTTACGAGACAATATAAACCAAAAAATTGTTTCGTACTCAGGGACTGGATTCAAAGTAAAGATTATAAATAAAGATTTATTATACATTTTTAATGTTAATCGGAAAAACGATTTTGTATGATTTATAAGGTATGGGAAATAAAAATAAGAATTTAAAATATATTCATGATTTATACAACAAAAATAACGATTAAATGAAAATTCGAAAAAATCTAGATTGATATGAAATTATACTGATCCGATCCAAATTTAATAGGCTTTGTCTATATCTATTTCCAATTGAGCACGCCCATTTATGATAGAAAGAAAAGATTTTGTCCATAGATCGTCTGCGACTTAAAGAATATGCGTTCACAACTTTCGAACGGAAGGGATCTTTGCTTCATTACTGAATGGATCATAACCCCATTAAAACATTAAATGACATAAGCATATAAAATAAGACCAGTCGTGTCGACTAGTAACCACTTGGTTACTAGTCCAACAAGACAGGCGACTTCAAGTTCAATTTGAATTTTATTTTCCATTGTTTGGTTTAGGCCAAATCCTAAATACTCTGAACCTCCCTATATAAACAGTGGGCGTGGCAATTATCTTATTACGCCCTGTATCAATGTAAGTAATATGCATCAACTTACATGTCCGACTCTGAACAAAAAGAGGTTTTTTTTTGCAAGTTGTGAGCGTGTTCCATTTTCGGTAATAATTATATTTATGTGTCAAAAAATTCCAACTTCATAGCTGTGAGAGATTTCTTGTCGATTGTGGGCGTGGCACTGTGCCGATTATGTCCAATTTTAACCGGAAACTACGTATAGATACTAAAAATATTTTAGTACGTCCTCCCCCATTCACGGAGGGGAAGGAAACAACACCATTACCGCGTCATTTATATTTATTACATATAATGTAAGGATATGTTTATACGTATGGAAATTTAATGAACCACGCGAATTTATGTCATATTTATCTTGCAACAACTACCACCACAATATTATACGATAGTTTACGGAAAGATAATGAGAAAGCTTTTACATGCCTCTTTAAAATCATGCTCAGGTGTATGGCCTGTGAAAAGAAATTGTGTTAAGTAAGTAATAAGTATTATTTATACGATAAACATAAAAATGGAAATATGATATGTATAATATTTATGTACATCCCGCAACCTATATTATATTTTCATTTTTGTGTGCGTGTATGTGTGCATGTATATAAATGACTTTTTATAAGGGTTTAAAAGGAACGAGCGGAAGAACTAGATTTCAGCTTAAGCCAAATATGAAATACCCTCCACGGGTACAAAATAAGTCAATGTGGGCGTGGCAAATAAGAGGTTAGGCTCTCACATAGTGTATGTGTTACATAAAACTCACAAAGTAGATTGTAATGTAGAGCAGTTATGCAACCCCGCCCTCTTCTTTATCATACCCATCATCATAATGATATGTGGGCGTATATGGTTTTTGTTCAGATGTTTGTAAGTACAATAAGCGGCCCCAAAAGTAAATATATTCTTGATCAGTATCAATAGAAAAGTCGACTAAGCCCATATGTCCGCCCCTGTATTCGTGTGTGTAATTTGAATTTAAATTTTTCCTTCAATTCTACTTGAAAGTTACTTTCCCACCATAGCATCTGTAAACCTAGAATTGGAGGTACCTTGATATTGAAATGGGCTCAATTGAACCATGGACCTCCCTACACTTTTACAGAACCCGTAGTGTTTAGGGTTTTTATTAGTATAAAAACCAATGAGAGATTTTATATTTTTTAATATAAATAGAAAAGTTTTTATAAAGCGAAGAAAGTTTTACAAAACCATCGACATAAAATTCAATACCTTTAATGCCAACTATGTTCTATGAAACGTATTATTGACACAGTATTATTGATGAAAGTGTAACAAGTGCGTATAAATGAATAGTTGGATTGTACGATAACTTATTTAGCAACTTTTCTTTCTTTATTGCACACAAACCATAAGAGATACAGAAACAAAATTTGAATTATCAATTATTTACATTTGGAAACGTCAAATTAATCGCGCCCCCCTATAGTGCACTTATTACGTATGTTATTATGTTTTAGAGGTTTATTTAGAATATTTAGCGTGGGTGCCCCTATAGAAATATAAAATTTACATTGACCCTTCGTTGTTTATGTCCGAAAATGGGCGTGACATCCGTTTTACTTGCGGTCAAAGAAATTTGAGATATCATTTCCCAACTATATGGGAAAAATTAATAATGATGGGTACCCTAGACGTGGCATACGCCTAATATGGCCCCATTTTACTGGTTTCTTTTTTTTTTGGCACATAAAATTTACATTAATTTCCAACAAAATAACTCAACTTATATAACTTGTAATTAGATTTTTATAAAATATAGGCGTGGCTCTTAACCGATTTCAGTCAATTTAAATAGAAACTGAAAAATATTAATGTAGCAGAACTAAGTCTTTCAATAACAAACTTATAAATATACCGACAAACATGGATCGACATGGATAAACAGATAAACTGAGAGAGAGAGAGAGATATATTGTCTGTAGAATCACATTAAAATAGTTTGAAGTACTTTTCATATATCTACAGAAATACGAGCAATTTAAGCATCTTATGATTTTTTAGTAAATTGCAGTCCTTATGTATCCATGTAGTTGTGATTAAATTCTTGGTTAATTTCAAATCAATGCAGAAGTCGTGAAACAAAATATTGGAAATTTTCACGTTTCGGGTTGCAAACGGTTCGCGTTAAAAATTGCAAGAAAAAAAACAACAACAACTGAGTGTGTGTGGTGCTAACCTAATACCACCCGGTCGTGTATATTGTGAGCCTATGGTTGAGGGTGTATAAGCGTGCAATTGGTTAATGGTTTTTGTTGTATTGCCATTATGTGTTATTGTTATGTACTCTACATGAGATGGGCCGCATACTAAGTTTGCTAATCCGTTTGTCCTACACAGCGTATACGCTCTTGACCAGCATTAAAATTTGAGTTGATTGCGAAATGTGCGTCCATGAGGCGGCCTGTTGTTAGAACGTTCATGGTTATAAATTTAATACGTTTCTAGCTTCTGTCCGAAGGTTTCTATTTAAAGCAAAATCATTTAAGGGAAATCCACCACGCCTTTGGATATGTATACATATTTTCCATATATGTACATATGGAGGGTATTTGACCTAAGCCAAATATTTTTTTAGGAAAACAGATGGAGAAGGTGGTGTGAAGGGAGGGGCGGGTTACATATACCGGAACTATAAAAAGAAAATTTTATACACAAACTGGAACGTAAGGGCATAGCTATGAATTGTATACATCAGTCAAGCATTTGCGTGTGCGGGTGTATGTGTATACATATCCGGCACAACAAAAATGAGTTTTAACAATAAACCATGTCAACGGATGTTTGTCTATGCATTTTCTGTATGAGTGAATATAAGCTGCTCGCTATGGTCTCTGATGTATGTGCATGTGTATATGTGTGTGTGTGTGTGTGTGTGTGTGTGTTTGTGTATGCGACGACAAGCGATGACGTTAACGATCTCTGTGTGATGCAGATATGATGACACAAGATACAAAACCCCCATTTAACAACAACAACAACACCACCACCAACAACATATCATTGACAACAACAGTTAAAATAACAAACGCGCCAAATGCACAACGCGCACACAGACGCATACATACAAAATGCAAATGCATGGAACATTTAACACGCATCCCTTTGCATATCCTGGGCAAGCGTTCATATATAGGTGTGTGTGTGTGTGTTTGTGTTAGCATGTATTAGATACGCTGTCATGCGTTTGTGTATGTTAATATAATGTTTCTGCTTTTGTTTTTTATTTTTTTGTTTTGTTTTTGTAATTGCCCACCGGTCCTGTACTAAAACATAGCCCATTCTTTTTGTTTGTTATTGGTTATTGTTGTTGTTGTTTGTTTAGTTTAGATTTAGTTTCCTTTTGCCTTCAATTTTCCACCATACGGCCTCTATCTCCCCCACTCTTTATCTCCCTCTTTATTTCTGTACTGCTACGGTATCGGTATCTGTCTGTTTTGTGCCGTTGTTGTGCTTGCGGGCAGGATTTGCTATATAAAGCAGATTCATCACCATCACTCTCTTTCACCATTTCCATTGATATATGAGTTGTTACAATTGTTGTTGTTGTTGTTGTTATTATTGTTGTGGTATTGTGTCGTCATCGTTATTACAGTCTTCTCATTACAAACGGCCATAAATGCATAAATTTTTTTGCCCAAAAATACTCTACACATACATACCCACACACACACACACACACACACACACACACATTTATATACACATAAAACGCTATACCTCATAACCACCCGCAGATGACGCGGTCTTATCTCAAATGTAGTTTGTGTTGATTTTTCAGATGATGAAACATGATAACAAAACCGCGCACAGGAACGTATAACTTACTCATAAATACTCCAAACAAACATATACACGCACACACACAAATACACACATTTACTTTATGAACACACCTTCAATCATACATACGAAATAAAATTGTTTTCCTTTATTTCCACTTTTTTTTTAAGGCGTAACAACAACAACAACAATAATATTAAAAACAATTTTTTTAATTCAAATAAATTCATTTTTTATACCTCACGTGCACCCCGAGTACGTGCTAAAATTAGAGACACACCTTTAATTCGCTCCTGATTTGGTCCTCATTTAGATCCCCTTTCCTTAGAACGCATTTGCACAAAGTAACCTTTAAGTGACAATGACTCGCGTTCACTGATCCAACTCAATTAATCAGAATATAAATTGTGGAACTGAGTGGTGTACGATGTTAAATCGTTTGATTTTTTTTTTTTTTACTCCACGGCACCTATCAACACCAAAAGTAAGTTACAAGTATTAGCGGTTATGGTCCTGGTTCATGGTACGTAGTAACGTTACGTTTTAAAATGTTTGAATGAAAGAAAATGTAATAACAACAACAACAACATCAATAACAAAATTAATCAAGAACAATAACAATAACGGTGGACGTGGCAATATATGAACAGTTCAGTGCACACACTGATTAACTCCACTTTTGGAAAATTCTTAAATTTAAGTGTCAAAGCACTTGGTACAGTCATAACTTTATTATATCATCGCATTTCTCAACTTTTTTTTTTATGGAGTTAATCTATGTGTGCTGTGAAAGGTGCCTAACGTGCCCTACCGTGCCCATATTTGGCACATCGACTAATGAAATAACCATAAATATGTGCACAGTTCACAAGTCAATTTTTGTGGCAGATATACAGATTTTTGACGATTGTGGGCGGGGCTCTTGACCGATTTTGTCAATTTTCCATCAATGTGCCAATAATGAGCGTGGTCGATTAACAGACGCGCCAACAATAAATAAAAAACTGTATATCTACCACAAAAATTCGTACGTTATGCAATAACTTGACTTGGTCGTATTTTACCCAACTCTTAAAGAGGACCAATTATTTAAAAAATGTATAAACAATTCTGTAGATCTCCGAAGTAATTAATGTGTTATGCTTTTTGAATTTGTTACAACGTTTTTCTATGATCCTTTGATGCGTTTTCTAGAGACTCTTGATAGATTTTGTGCAACATTTTTTAAGGATTACATCCTACATCCATTGCGCTATAATGCTTAGAATTAATAAACGAGTTTAATAAAACAATGCAAATGCAAGAAGAAGAGCATGAAATGTCAAACAAAAGCAAACAACAACAAGTGCTTACCTTTGTTCCTTCTTCCTAATAAAAGCGACTTCATTATTATCTACTAAGACAGACAGACAGACAGACAGACATTTAACTACGCCTAATCAAATTTACCTATAAAGCGCACAAACACATAACCAAAGTTGTTAAAATGAAGTAGCGGACCCAACAATATTATTACATACGGTACAGAGCGTTCAGTAAGTTAAGTCATAAACTACAAGTAAACAATCAAGTGAAACCTTATTAACATCAAGTATCAATCTGTTGAAATTGAACAAATTTAGGAGAGAAAGTATAAAACTTGGAACATATAAAACGTTTACAATCGAATTGCTTTCAAATAGAGAAAGATAGTAAGAAGTTTGATACGATGAGAAGGGGGAGGGGGTTGGGGTAGCAACCTATAATTGGCAGTTTGATTGGTTTTTAGCATCTAAACTAGATTTGTTGCGTACAACATGAACGAAATCCAAAGATTTTTATCGTTTCTTTTATGATGGTTTTAGAAGAGGTTTCATTGAAAGGCAGCATTTCTTTTTTCTTTCCCCCCTTTTTTATATTGATTGATATGTGAATGTAATGAATGGAAGATTGATTGATTGAATGAATAAATCATACGTACCTTCAGCTGTGTATGTACAATGCCAAGCATGAGGCATGAAAATGATAATTCCAGCCGAACAAGCCTCAGAGTTTTCTTTGAAGAGCTTCGTTATAGATATGGATAAATTAGAAGAATATTTCCAGTACAGAAACTTTTACTTAAGTTCACAACGCAGTGATTTTATGGCACACTTTCGCAGAACGCTTCTCAAGTTTATTTCCGTTGAAATAATGGCCTCCCCGCACATAGGTTTATAGAGTGGAGCACCATATAGAGTATGGTGGATAAAAATGTCAATTTGTGATAATGGAATTTTAAAGGAGACTTTTATCCTAGGCAATCATTCCCACTCCCACGTATATGCATCGTTTGCTTAAAATACTTAAACTTGAAATGATCACTCCCATTTTTATTCCAAAAGTTAAAATAATATAAAAGTTTTTCTCATCAACATTACTTCCTTATAAAGATATTATACGGACAGTGAAGAGCAGTCTTTTCTTGGTTAAGGGCCATATAAACATAAATACTGTTAGAGTAAGACATTACAAAAGACGCTTAAACTTAGTTGTGGTGAGTGAACAGAGTTTTTTTTGGTAGGATTTCGTTTTATACTCTTTGACTTGGCTGGGGCCATAGGTGGCACATACCTGTTATGCGATTGGTAAAGGTCTTACATTAACAATAACAATTACCCAAGTATTTATTCAATTGGCAATTCAAATTGATGGGAAAGTTTCCATTTATCTCTTTGTAAAACTCCCCATAAAATGGAGGATATGGTAAGTTTGTGGTTCCGTTTGCACTATCGAAACATTAAATACTCTGCAATATATATATCTGATCGATTTAGATATGTCCTTCCGTCCTTGTGTCTGTTTGCCTGTCTACTCAAGGTGACAACAATAGAGATATTGATGTATAAAGTTTCTGTATAAAGGTTAATATGTAAACTAGTTGAAAGCAGCCAATGAAGCTTCAAAGTTAAATGGGCGCTATAGTGTAGCAGAAACGCCCTCACAACTTTTTTTCTTACATAATCCGACGCCGATGTTAATACACATTTCATACACTATTAAAAAGTCAAAATCAGTTATATATGCCACCTCGTTCGCCTCCTGCTGCTACTGCTGCTCTTTCTTTTATATATTTATTAATAATTAGGACATATATTAATGTGCCAAAAATGGGCGGGGCTAATAACTGGCACACCCACAATTTGCAAAAAAACAAAAACACAATCCACAAAATAAAGTACCTGCCACGCCCAAAACTCATACTTTGATGTAAAGGGTATTTAACATTTTGTTCAAGGCAAGTTTAGTTTTTTTACTTGTTAACGAATTCATTGCTTCCACTTAAAACATAAAAAAGATTTTTTCATACTGCAAACGTCGTAAATATGTATTTTTCACCAATCATGCGTATGAAGAATTGTGTGCTAGTGTATAGATTATGCATATACAGCAATTGCTTATTAAATATGGAAAAGGCGAAGAAAAGAAAAGGACGAGTGGGAATGAGAAGGAAAAGCACATGTTTCTTGTGCACATTGCTATAACAACTGAAGATCTATTATTGATGCTGATAATTTTTTTTTCATTGTTACCTACGTATCTACCGTTATCACTACTGTGCATCATAAACTGAGTATATTGCAAACAACATGAGTGAAGCAAATAATATAAAATTTGCTCTTAACTCCATTATTGTCATCGTTAAAAGAATAGCAGAACAAAACAAATGTTATAAACGGTGAAAATCATTTGTAATCGTATACAGTGTATACAATATACAGAAAGAAGAAGCAAAGAACAACAATTAAAAACTTCATATAAAAACAGAGACGCTGTCAAATTATCCGAAAATGGGCATCATTTTTTATACAATAATGCATGGACTTCAGAGGTCAATTTTTGTGACAGATATATAGATTGTTATAGATTTGTGGGCATGGCTCTTGAACGATTTTTCTTTATTTTAGTGAAGTTTTGAGTGAAGAAACTAAATAAAAAAAAAAGTTTTAATAAAATTTTAATTCCATATCTCAAAATTACGACTGTGAGAACGCCAATAATAGACGGACGTACGCACATACATGTTTAGATTGACTCTGATTTTGTTGCTGAACAAGAATACCGAAAGGTGTGTGATGTTTCCTTCCTTTTTGCAAACGAAATAATATCTGTTCTCATCACTAAGATGGAGGTTATAAAAAATTCCGTTCGATTGGTTATATAAGGAAAATGAAGAAAATGCAAGATTGGTACAACAATTTGGATGTTACTTTTAATCACATATTTCCATGGTTACAACATATTTTCACTGCCTTTTATTTTATTTGCCAACAATCATAACCGTTTCTCTCTCATCAATTTATATGCTTACACATGAGCATTGTCATCACCATTAGTGTATCATCATCATTATCATAATCATCATTATCATCGTTAACAATAACAACAACAACAACCTTGTCGCAGTCATTTTGTTGTGTAGTTATATTCGTATAACGACACTGTTCACTGGCTGTTGATATTTGACACTTTATTATGTGCACATCATTAAATTTAATATTACTTTATATGTATGAATGTATATATGTGTGTGCGTGTGTGTTTGAGCGTTTACATTGATATTTACAACGAATGCCTATTTGTCAATTTTTCAATTGCTACTATATTCCGGTTTCCCGGTATTCACATGGTAACGAAACAGCATTTGCCAGCAATTTTCATATAAAACAACCGGTAAACACATGCTGTGTGTGTCGATTTGTGTGTGTGTGTGTGTGTGTGTGTGTGAATGTATGCGTATTTATATTAGCAACAATAACACTCTGCCAGTTTCCAGCTTATAATTCAATTTTGTTAAGTATTAGTACGATGATGTTAAATGCACTCCAGAGTGTACAAGGGGTTCTTTTTACTCCTGTCTCCACATGAATGTATGTATTGTATGTGTATGCATAATATAAAGAAATGCATATTATTTATTATTACTTAATGTATAATGGATTCTTTTATGTGATTATGTGGATAAGGCAGAACTGTTGTTAAACATATGCAGATGGAGTTATAATCGCATACAGGATACATAGCTTTGGTTAAGTCTTAAACATTCTTCACGTCTATGTACAAATTGTGGACGTGGCAAAAACTTGATTACCCCTTTTCATTATGTATATATTACATATTCTGCGGATGCTGTTCTTTTTTTTTAAGTTTGTTAGCGCGTCCGTTATTCGACCACGCCCCTTTTTTGTAACCTTATTGTTTGCAATGAATATAAAAAAATGTATCAGATTTCAACTTTATAGGTAAGGATTTTGTGACTGTGAAAGATTTTTTACCAAAATGTGGGCGTGGCATTTAAGCAATTTTGCTTTATTTAAATAACAATCTGCGCCACAACGGCCAATGAAGGAGGCATTCATTTATTTTAATGCGGTGGGCGTGGCATATATAAAATTGTACGTAGATCGTAGATCGTATATTTTTTGTCAACTTTGTGACTTTGCTTTCATGTTCTCTCTCTCACTCTCAGTTAATATATTTATATATGTATTTGTTATTGTATGTGTGGTACATAAAATTAGAAAGTTGTACAGAAGAGTTTTCAATTTGATGATTTTTTGATTTGATGCGATGTGATGCAGTGAAAGTTATTAATGGGAGAGGGAGTAGGCAATCAATTCCTAAATACAGTTAGACGAGAAAATGGAATATGTAATTGTGTAACAATTTGGGATCTGTCAGAAAGTGATGTGTGTGTGTTTGGCTCTGGTCATATATAAAGTATGGAAATTACGTTTACAACTGACAATGAGGCTGCCGGAGTAGGGGCGAGGTCTTGGTGTCACTTTTCAATAGAATCAACAACAACAACAAATTACTTGAACGACTTTTTTGCAAAAATTTGTTGTGAGCGTGTTTTTCTTTAATTCGATATCTCAAAGTGTGCTATGATGATAGACAGACACGCGGACGGATTTAGCTGGATCGATGCACATCTTAAAAACATTCTAAAAACTTTGCTTAATATGAAAAACTATTTCAATTTATTTTAAGCTAGATTTTAAAGAGAATGTATATGCATAAGTGTGTGCGTGTGCCTGTGCGTGTGCCTGTGCTTGTGTATGTTCTTTGATAACATTTCTCATTTATTTGCCAATTTCATGGTTATAGCCTTTACCGCCTGCTCGCAATCTTGCCGTTGCTCTCCAAGATCCCGAAAGCACTAATTTTCTGATATTCTCTCAACTTTTTCTTATAAAAATTTTTGTTGCTATCATTCCATTATTGCCTCTGCGTTTTATGTTTGGCGTACACAATCTTACTTATTATGCGTTTTCATGTACGAGTTAAAGTTGAAAGCGCGAGCACTGGGGCATTAACTTTTCAACTGTTTACATTTATCTTCATCGTGCAGTAATATGTCCGTGACATAACGAGCGCGAGCTTTCCATTTATATTTAACATATAACTATAGAATCTTACAGTTACCCTTATATACCAACATGCAACAAAATATATATGGAAGTGTGTGTGTGTGTGTGTGTGCATATATATTCGTACAAAGTGATACAGTTTTACCGTGTGGAAGCTAAGAAAATGTGTAGTAAGTAGCACTCGCTCAAGTTAGTTTACTTTGCCTTCTCTCTCTCTCTCTCTCTCTCTCTCTCTCTTATGTAATATCTTACACTGTGTGCCATCACTTGTTCGTTGGGTATGTTCAATTAAATTCAATTCAACTCGATCCACATGCTCTGCTGCTTACTCTACAGCACTTGCTTGCATCTTTGCCTTTGCTTGATGTATGCGAAAGTTTAGAGAATATGTATGTATGTGTTTTTATACGTATTCGATAATGCCTGTTCTACAGTGAAATTGAGTGACAATTAAATTAAAATTTTTGTGTGTTTCTTCATACACATACACATGTGCACTGCACCAGCATTCGATGACAAACTGAATGCATTTCATTCTCCAAAAAAAGCGGAAATTTATCTTCTTACAAAAATTTTAATTTAATTATATTAAGAAAAAAAAAAATAAATTTAATTTAATCTTGACAACCATTGACTTAAGTTAAGCCGAAGTGATGTTTTTTTTTAACCAGCTACTGTTACTTACTGAACATCCTATAATTTAGTATAAAATTCGGTGCACTCAGGTGTCAATTAAAACAGAAACAATAACTTCTTCCCTACACGAACTAATGGAATACAAAACAACTAAATTTGAATTAGGCCGAATCTCAAATGCCCTACTCATCTATTTATAACAAGTGGGCGTGGCACGTACCCGATTATAAGCACTCTCTTAACAAGTCGAATTCTGTGTTAAAAAAGTTTTTGTTTTTTTGGGTAAATTGTAAACGTGTCTATAATTGTCGACCACGCCCATTTTTATTAAATCGATAGATTAATATACTCGGCGTGCCCGCTTTTAGGAAACTGAAACATATTAAAAATATTTTCGTTTAATTTTTTTGTCAATTGCAGGCGTGGCATCGTTTCCAATATTCGTTGTTGAGTTTCCAATAAAAAATAAATGTAGAATTGTAAATTCCTTATAATTGTTAACAAAATTTCTTAAAGGCTGATTAATTAGGTCATTAGTATTCTACTAAGTTTGCACCCACTGATCCCCTCACTTTCTAAAATAAGTCATTCTATGGCGCAAGTGCACAATTCTTAATAGATACCTGCGTGCAGGAACTAGAAATGAATGTACAAAATGTACGACCATGAGCCTTCCAGGGTATGGACATACGGACTCACATGGCTAGAGCGACTCTGTTGATGCTAAGAAAAAATACGTTGTGGAGTCTCTAACGCCTCCTTTTGGGTATTGCCAGCAGAACAACAAACTTAGTACAGCCTTCGTCCTATGCAGAAACAAGTGATCCTTTCACAACCCTTAGGAAACTTTCATTCGCATGCAGATGGTAAAGTAATGTTGATTTTCAATTTTTTGTTTTCTTTTGTCTTGTTTCTTTTATTCTTTGCTTCTCTTCTGTTTTGTTTCCCTTTCCTTCATTATCATTTTATCACGGCCCCAATTGTTATTGTTATGGGTGATAATTGCATTTACAGCACACGGTTATTCCGTTTGGTCATTTATTTGTTGGACCAAGTAAACGAAATCCACTGAAACCACTCTTGTTAACAATATTTAACACGAAGAGACAACAAGAACAAGACACAACACAACTTGTGATTTAATATACATGTTGTTGTATGTTTATATTCAATATTCATTTCATTGTTTCAGAGTAATTTCTGAATTATAAAAATTTATTTATATTAGTAACTAGTTGTTGTTGTTATTGTTGTAAATTATTCAGCTTCGGACACGCCCACAATAAAAAAAAAACAATTTATGTGCTACAAAAATTTAGCTATAAAGTTTAAATCGCTATGCCAAAAAATGGGCGTGGCCGCATAACAAATACGCCTACAATTTAAAAAAAAAACTTCATAATCTAACATGTAAGTTAATACACAATTAGGTAATTGCCACGCCCCCATTTTGTATATTATGGTGGAAAATATTCGCCCCATTTAATTTTCTTACAGCATTTCTTTATAAAATTACTTAAAGTAGAGCTTTTCTGTACCTCTAGGAATTTGGAAATTTCGAATGCTTCGAAGTATTCTCTAAACTAACGAAGTTTTTCTATTCTTCTCAAATATTTATGTGGCACACATTTTTTGGCATACGTCTGTATGTGTGTGTGTGTGTGTGTGTATGCACCTCCCCTAAGTAATTATGATAATTAAAAGATATGTTAAAAGTCCCAATAGCACGTCAACCGTATTTACATACATTTACACATTAGCTCGTTACATTAAGCTAATGAAGGTTTTAACATGGCACTCGGCAGCAGTGGCAATAAAATGAAAAGGACACACATGCATGCATGCATGTGTGCACAATATTATAAAGAAAAAAAACATTCATCAGAAATCAGAAGTAATGCTGAACAAAAACAAAAACAAAAACAAAAAAACAAAAAACGCGAACAGAAAGTTTTTGTTATAGATTGTCAACTGATTTCTTGTGAGATGTGTGAGAAAAAAAATTTAAAAAAAAATCGTTCAATTTGTGTCAGATTTTTTTTGTCTAGTAAACAGGTCATACACACACACATACTTGCACACATAGCACAATACAGTGACATACTCTTCATTACAAACATATGCACACATACGCAATTCTGCATAAATATTTAACCACTACAAAGGCCAACATAGAGATATAGAAAGAGATAGATAGAGAGAGAGAGAGAGAGAGAGAGAGAGAGAGAGAGAGAAATGCTATATAAGGACAGTTAGATGCCATATGATGATAATGGAATTGTGCATAAAAATCCATAAGTGGTTCCTCATGCATTTGACATGCTTCCACTGGGACTGCAGCACTACCAGTACCAGTCCCAATACCACTACCATCTACCACTGGCACCATCACCAGCATGGTAATCACAGTGATAGAGAGATGAAGTCACAAAACATCACTTGAATAGAACGAACCGAGACCCAACAACAGTAAAAACCACAACAAAGTCGAAGAAGACAAAACGAAAAATTAGAAATCACACACAAGCAATCGCATACATACGTATACGGTGCAGTGTGGTTTCACAGAAAGCATAAACAATGCAATCTACATATAAAATTACTTATAAATCACAGACAGTTTTCCAAATATATTCACTGAATGGGTGTGTGAGAGAGGAGTTGATGATGCTCCAATATGTTCTGTATGCACCGCACAGGTACTCAAACTCAAGCATATTCTTTACAAGTAAATTCATAAATTGTTAAAATTAATACAACTCGTTACCGTTATATGTCCACAACACACACACACACACACACACCCATCAGAACCATTCGAGTATATATACCCATACAATGTGTTTTTCTATAGGAATTTGTAAACAACAATTTTTTGTTTGTGTCTCGTGCACCTAGTTTCCGAGTTGTTGTTATTGGAGGAAAAGGAAAGTCATTTTATTTGTTATACACATTTATATATGCGGCAACACCTGCCATTTTTGTTATTCATTTGGTTGCCCTCTTATTGTTTACTTACTCTTACTTGGGTATGCATCGGTATGAACATTCATTCGATTCATCTCATTTCTGCTCTACTTTTGGTTTTAAGTTTGAAGTTGGTTTTGGTGGCTAAAAATTTTATTATAATCATGGTTTTGGGTGTTGTTGTTGCCTTACACGCTTATAATTTTTATGGGCCGGTTATACTAAGTTTATCATTCGATTTTCAACATCCAAGAAGAAGGCGTCAAACACGTCTTTAAAGTATATATATATATATATATTATTGATCAACATCAACAACTGAGTTGATTTAGACATGTCCGTCCCTACGTCTGTTGATGGCCCTCTCACGTTTGTAAATTTAGAAATATTATACTGAAATTTTGTACATTTTTGTATTCTATTTGCTGGTGTGTGGTGTTGATCGCTATATAAATTGAGGAAAAAATGTTTAAAAACCACGCCCACAATCGACAAAAATCTACTTATTTTCCACAAAATGTGAGCTATTAAGTTGAAATTTGGTCCATTTGTTTATAATTATACCTTTCAACGATGTGCTAAAAATGGGTGTGGTTGAATAGCATACACGCCCACAATTTACAAAAACTAAAAACGTCAAACTCGACTTGCAAACTGATGCGTAATATATACACCATTAAAAGGGTGTAATCATATACCTGCCACGCCCACCGTTCGTAAATATATGTGGAGGGTATTTAAGATTTGGCCCAAGCTAAACTTATTGTCATATTTTGTTGTTCTTGTGTATACGACTGTTTAGTATATTGAGAGTTAATAATAACAACACATATAACAACAACAACGAGAATGATGGCAACAACAATAACATTACGCAAATACAACAGACATATGTAACTGTATATACTAGGTACCGTTCTACCCATAAATTTTGTTAAACGATAATATTTAATAAATTCAAAACGATATCAATAACGATCGCATGGCCTTGAAATTATATTCAAGGGCGCTGCTAATCATTTAATATTTCGCAATAGAGTGCAAGGATCTACAAAATTAACTACAATGGATTACACTTGTGCGAAAAATCATTAAGTAAAATGTTTCGCGAAATGTTGCAACAATGCCTCGATTACAGCAATACGTCCCTACCCTCAGTGGTGGATACCAAATGATTGCTAACTTTCTTGAGATGGTCACAGTGAAGAAAATTGTACAGATATGTTTGTTTCACAAACCAAGTAAAGTAGCTGTGCTTAAAGTGGGCGTGGTCCCATAACACAAATGCGTACAATTTATAAAAAATCTTTTCAAAGCAGATTTCGCTCTAATAGTTGATAAATAATGCATGCTCGTTTATACACAGCAATTACATACCTGTCGCGCCCAAAACTGCTTATAGATATGTTGTTGCTAAGCCACATGTTGTTTACTGTACTTTTTTTTAAAAATACACCATAAATGAGTTTTAAATGTTAAAAATTTACCATTTTTTTCTTAAGGAACAACTTACTTTTGTTTTTGTAAGTTGTTGGCCCTTATTGCAGTGGGTTATGAAAAGTTACCCTTTAATAACAAATACCGTAAAGTGTAAGTTTTAAAATATTGGAAAATATTTTAAATAGTTTTAGTTTTTGTCTGTATAAGCGGATTGGGTGGAGCTTCAAGTCCATATATTACTATAATAATTAGTGTAAATTATGGCCAAATAGAGAGAGAATGTGTGTGTGTTAATAATTTATGCTTTAACTTAAGAAAGATATACTCCCGTTATATTTTTATTTTTCATATTATTGCATAATAAACTGAACAAAAGTTAAGTTACTCGAATGGTTCTGATGTATCCACAAAATGATGCAAAATATAAACACACAAATTAACAAGGAAAACAGATAAATGCTAAATAAGAAGGAAATGGAATTTTCTTTATGGACTTTTCATTGGCACTGAAAATATAACTTTTCAAATATACACCGTTTGTCACCTTGTCTGCAACTATAACACACAAAAAAACTAGTAAAAAACTAAGTTTAGCTATGTGGGCGTGGCATATTTCTAAAAATCTGGTTTTTGATAAATTATGGGCGTGTCTTCAACCAACCGCAGCCATTTTTAGCATATCATTGTAAGCAGTGCCAGTAAGTTTTCTTTTATAGATAAATTTCTAATAATCTTCTTTTTGTTCATTGTGGGCGTGGCACTTGACCGAATTCACGTAATTGAAATAGTAAGCTGTGTGCAGAGACCAAAAAATGTTTGTCTCAATACTAATCTCAAAATATTTACGCTAACAACGGACAGACATACAGACGGTTTGATAAGCTCAGCATAGCGTATACCAGTTACAATGCATTGTCTTCACATACAAAGAGAAAAAACAGAAAGGTTTTCGTTGGAAAACTGAAAACTGAATCATTCAAGTTGACATTATTATCAGTCGCATGTCGCATAGAGTGTCTTTTGTTTGCCTTAAGCCATCTATTTAATTTGATAATTTCTTTATGTTTTTCATTTAATTACTTTTGGTTCTTTCATTTTCGTGGACAAAAAGTACGAGAGAAAAATGGTTTCCATGCCTTGTCGTTGTTGTTGTTGTTATTGTTGTTGTAATTGCTGTTGTTGTTCTTGTATACAGTTGTTTTTATTAAGAGGAAATGAAATCTTTATATTGTTGAGCATACAAGTTGAGAGAATGGATTGGTTGAATGGATGGATGGACGGATGGATGGATGGGTGTGCACGAGTGGTATGCAATTTGCCGTTTAACAGATTTTTAATTCATTCTCTGGGTATTGTATGTAATGGAGATTCTCGTCATCATCATCACCGTCGTCGTTGTCGTTCTGGTTTCTCATCAACGTTTGTTTTTTTGGTTTTTGTTTTCATACCAACCACCTCACTGATACGAGAGTATTAAGTTTGTTGTTCCGTTTGCAACACCCAGAAAGAAGCATCAGAGATTTTATAAAGGAAAGTAACCTTGATTTGCATTTAAAACTAGGTCGATTTATACATGTTCGTCCGTATGTCCGTCTGTTGATCATTGTAAATGTTGAGATATTGAGTTGAGTTTGTACAGGAATTTGTTTACAATAGTTTCTTTTTCGCTTTTAAATTGAGCAAAATCAATTAAAAGCCACGCCCACAATTGACAAAAATCTCTCCCAGCCACAAAGGTGAAAGGGGAAAAAATTGGAACACTTTTCTAATTAAAGCATCCATTGATGTAGCATGTAAAATGGGCGTGACCCGCCCACCACTTACAAAAAACCTTAACTAGCGCAGAATTCAACTCAATTTAATTCAATTCAAAAAATTATAAATATCCGAATCAGGTATATGCCACGCCCACTGCTTCTGTGTGGAGGTTTTTAGGGTATGTCAAATTTGCCCTAATTCAAATGTAGTTATTCTACTTCTTATACTTATGTACTATACACCACCATTCTTACATTCTTGAGCCCAGAACACAACACGGCTGTTATTGTAAACTTTCTGTTGCTTCCACCCGCTTGGATGGATGAACGTATTCTCATAAATCATTCAATAAAACTCAACGTTAATTTGGTGTTGTTTGGACTTGTTTGTAACCAAGCTTACAGCTCTTTTGCTCCTTCATACGCAAGTGTATAGAAAAAAAATACCACCACCACCAAAAACAACAACAGCACCAACAATACACTACAATATGTCTTTCATGTAAAGTCACTTAATTTTTGGATTAAACATTACACATGTATGGGTAAGGGTGTATGTGCAACATTAAGAAAAGCAGAGCCAGCCACACTCAAACACACATGCAAGCCCAATAAGGTCCAATAGGTAGTCGGTAGTGCAATAGCAACAAATAAGCGCAATATTTATATATTATGTACATAAAATGAATGAAAGGTCGTGGCAACTACTGGAGCGCATATAAAATATGGAAAAGTTTACTTCACATGTGCGTGTGTTTGTTTTTGCACATGTATTGTGTGTAATAATAACAAAATAAAACAAAAACAAAAACAAAAACGTTATGGCACAGATGGAACCATAACATACCATATATTACAAAATGCCTTCACATAACAAACTTTAAGTCTTGACAGCAGACTGGCAGACAACACAATAAACTTTTATGTGTTGTATGTTGCTTGGTACGCTTCGTATATTTCACTTTTTTTATATATTTCAATAATTCTGAACTTGTATATTTTTTTGGCTATATATATATATATATGTGTGTGTGTGTATAGCAGTATATACCGTATACCGTTTCATGCTGGGAAAATAAACTGTTACTGAGCGGATGGTAAGTTTCCTCTTGTACGTACCTTCACTTACTTTTCTGGTTGCTGTAAATTGTAATAAAATTATTTAAAATCGAGTAAAAATATTTTATAAAAATTCTACTCAACTCTATAAAGTTAAGATTGATCACTTTTTCTTATACGTACGTACAATATTTCAAGTGGGTCAAAAACTTTGTTTAAAAGTAAAATTTTACTCTTGTGGAATACGAGTATACATTAATTATCTAAAATATTAATTAAAACACAAACTAAACGTTTTTGGGAATAACTTTTTTAAGGAGATTTTGGGATTTTTTTTTTATTTTGAATATTTTGAAAAATTTTTATATATCGCAAATGATTTAAAAGGAAAACATAATTACATAATTTTTTTAATAATATTATATAAACTACACTATCGATATTAGGACGGCAGTTGAAAATACCTTCGCTTAAAACAAGTAAAAAAGTTATATGCGGCTTAAATAAGAGCTTAGATAACCTGGTTATTTACACATTAATGGTAGGTGTGCTGTGTAATTGCGCCCTCTTTTAAGCAACACCAACATATTTTAGCTCTTACAGTTTTCACCTTTCCCCATAACCAAACATTACTTAATCTCCCCATTTATTCCTAAATGATAAGCGTGTTACTTATGTAACCGCTCCTAAACCCCTAATCATTAGAATATTTCATCCCTTCAAATTGTCACCGTGTACAACATAACTGAATTTTTCGTCATTTGAAGGCGTATTTAGTGTATTTAGACCCCGCCAATTTTTAGCAACTTTATCATAAATTTCTTTTTTGGGGTTTAAAGGTTTTTGTAAATAATGGGAGTGACTGTATAAACAATATGAACAAATTTCAGGGTTTTTTTTAATTTATTATAAACTTTTTCATTTTGCAGCGAAAAGTGATGTTTACCTGGAGGATACAGCAACTTAACATGTTCTCTTAAGTCATGCATGGTTAAAAAAAATGTATAGTAAAAATTATGCTTCTTATGTAAAGACACAACAACAGCCACCAATGTACCGGCAACATCATCATCATCGTCAGCCTTAAACTCACTTTGTGTACGATGGAGAGGAAAACAATATATACCGAGTTTACTCTATTATCCCTTTTTATACTTGGTGTGTAAAGGAAGTTGTTGTAGTTGTTATTATTTGTTGTTGTTGTTGTTGTTGTTGTTGTTTAATCTTTTACATGATCTTTATTATCGTCAATGACAAAGACAGGCAGCCTTCTGTGATACTATGACACGTGCACTCGGCTCGAGTCAACCATTTGCTACCCTATCTTAAAAAGTCTTAATTTAAACAAAACAAAGCAAAACGCAATTTATAATAAAATAAAATAAAAATTAAAACTTGTTGTCACATAAAATTTCCCCTTTTTTTTACCAAAAACCAGACTGACGGACACATTTCGAATGCTTGAAGTGAAGTGATTTTGTATAAAGTAAGTACATAGTATATATAATGAAAGTTAAATCCTCTTAAATGATTTGTCAGGCGACAGAGGGAAATGAAACGTTAGAAACGCTCATAGTAATACTCAAGTAAATGCAGGAATTGAAGTATGAAACCTTCCAAGACGTTGAAGCACAAAAGGCAATTTCATCTTTCATTGTCGGTAAGGTATACGCTCGCTACACAACACGCAATACAAGTTGCGTAATCTTTAACCTTGAATTGCATTTCTTACTCCTGTCAATGTATGATGTATGGTATGAAACGCATTAGTGCTGCCGTTAGGTACTCAACAAAGATTAAAGCTGACTTTTGTTATTTAAAGGACACGTAACATGTGAAATTGAAATATTTCTAATGAAAAATATTCACCATACATAGTATGCGCTTTTCTCTGTCGCTCTGCATTATTTTTCTAAAATGTCTTCATTTTTTTTTTTTTTGTTTTGTTTTTGAACAATTTTTACCCGACATTCTGACGTACGTTTACTATGTACACGATTTTATACTTCATTGAGTTTCCTGAAGTGAAGTGAAGTTTTCACAAAGTGTAGGTGTTGGTGTGGGTATGTGTATGGGTGTATGTGGGGTGTGTGGTAGTAAAAGTATTTTACTTAAATCTTGTTTACTTTCTTACTTCTACAAAGATTTCACAGTCAGTGATTTCGAAAGGAGCTAATAGCTCGTTAAACATATGGTAAATAAGGCTTGACATACGTACAGCTGGTAAACATGCAATATTAAAATAAAACTAAAATAAGAAAAATGAAAATGAAAATGGCGATGGCGCTGATGATGATGATGGTGATGATTATCGTTATCGTTATATATTACAAAACACTTTATTAGCGATTTTTCAGGCATACTGTACAATTTCCCATAACTTACTAAAACGATTGCAGACAGACGAAAAAGGAAATCATGAACGCCGTTTAAGAAACGTGACAAAATGATTAATAAAAACGATGTTTAGAGGATTTTTGCCAAGGCAAAATCGAGCATTTATAAAAAATAACGAAACAACGAATAAAAAGCTATATCTGACTAAAGCTGTGAGAAATCCTTCACATCCATGTACAAACTGATTACGCCCTTTAATAGAGTATACAACAAGTATAAACACGTGTACGGGTTCTTCACATATACAACTTAAAAGGACACTCAGACCTATATGCTTGGATCGACTCAGCTTTTGTTGCTGATTCAAAATACATATCCTTTGTAGGATCTCTAAAGCACCATTGAGTTTGTTGTAAATGAAATAGCAAACTTAGTATACCCTCTTTATTATCTTATATTAATTTTAACCGCATTCTACTCGTCAACGCCTTTCATTTGATACCCATATCAAGTATGTTATGAATAAATTAATAATTCGCCATTTTGTAGCGTCGAATATTTTTAATCTAGAATGACAACACTTTGTCTCTGATATTCTACTCTTGACATCCATATCAAATAGATTATGAATAGATTGTGAACTGGCCATTTTGTGCCTTCCGCCATATCCGATTTAGAATGACGACAAATGTATTTAAAGCTTTCATAAAGAATTATGAAACATATACAACGAACCCGAACTCATTTTACATTATTTGCTACTAAACAGATACCTGCCGCGGTATGATTTCATTAGCAAAAAAAATCTTCATATGATTTACAACAAATAAGAAAACTAATTTTGGCTTAGGCCAAATCTTAAATACTCTCCACATCTACAACGGTGGGTGTGACGGTTTATAATTACGCTCCCTAATAATGTATGTATTACGCATCAGCTTGCAAGTCGAGTTTTACGTGGTTAATCAGAACCATGCCTATTTTTGGCACATCGCTAAATAAGATAACTATGAATAAAATGTGCACCGAGTTCACAGGTCAACTTTTGTGGCACATATATGTATATAATTGCCCATTGTAGGCGTGTCTGTCATCCGACCACGCCCATAAACATACATGTCTAGATCTATCGACAGTTTTTGATGCGGTTCAAGAACATATATAAACTTTACAGAGTGTCTGACGCCTCCTTCAGGGTGTTGTAAACAGAATGATAAACTTAGTATGCCCACCATCTTATGTGGAGGGTGTAAAAATACATAATTTACATTTTCTCCATCACACTGATTATATTAAGCATAGCAGGAGAAAAAGAATAAGCAGAAAAACAGTTACAAAGCACAAACTTGAAAAGGTTGTCTTTTTATTCAATTTATTTTTGTCACTTGTGTCAATAGGAGACATACAAGCTAAGCATCCACTCGAGCTGTAGTATTCGAAGAAAAAAATGATAATTTTCTGTTAGTTTTTTTTCTCTCTATAGAACAAGAGTCAAAAGGGATCAAATGTGTATTGTATGTGTGTGTATGCAGAGTACAAGGGAATGAAACTTTAACAACAAATCGTATTTTTAATGAAATATTTTACCAGTTTTTCATGCAACATTTTTATTGCAATTTGTTTCTCCTTCTGTAAGATAATACGTGTGTACTAATGTGCGTCCTGGGGTGGGTGTTTTATGTCATTCATTAATAGCTTTAAGGCTGTACAGAAAAAATTAAAAATCAAGTACGTTGAAAACAAATTATAAAATTATAAAGAAAATCATTCCTTTTATACACACCGTCTCCTCTTTTTCGTGGGTATGAGTGTTCAAATTAGGCAGGGCGTTGTTTTTATATATAAACCACCTGATAGTCCGTCAATCCCGACCCTACTACTACTCCTAAATTATGCTACAATTAGTTTAGTTATACACGAAGCACAGCCACTTACACAATGAAGTCATTTCGTGATAATGATATAATATGGAAAGGGGTTCTAAAAATATTCCGATCGCATCCAAAAATGAAGCTTATTAACTATTCTTCACCGAATATTGTCCAAAAATTTTAATAATTACGATTTTTTGCCATATAAAGACTCTCATTATAATGAAACCTTATATGGGGAAGGGTTTTAAAAATGCTCCGGTTTAGTCCATTTTCAAAAAGGGTTTCTTTTTGCACTAATACATGTCCTTATACCAAATTTCATGGAAATATCTCAAAAAATACAACCTGCAGCTTACGCACAAATTTAAATGGACGGACAGACGGACAATCTGACATGATTAAATCAATTCAGATTTTATTTTTGAAGGTTGTTATAAAACAACAAACATACACAAACTTAATGTATCCACGTATGGTGTAGGGTATTATTATTACATTAACTACCCTATACCTCCATATACAAACAGTAGGCATGGCAAGTAGCTGATTACGTCCAGTAACAGTGTAAGTAAGCCGTTTCAACTTACCCGCCAAATTTAGCGCAAAATAATTCTTTTTCAAAATTGTGTGCATGTTTGTTACGCAAACACGCCAATTTTTGGCCCTGAGTGTAAATATCTGAACTAAATTTTAACATGAAGGGTTTTGTGTATATACATATGTACATGTAAATGTACATGCAAAGTTTGGCAGGTAGTTGGATTTGATACGGTGAACCATCCTTTCACTACATGGCATAAAACGTAGCTTAATCTACACTTAGATAAAGTGTAGATGTTAGGGTTGTGATGTTGGAGTGTGAACGATTGATATTAACCACTTGCGCATGAATTTGCACAGAGTGTATTTGGCTCAACTGGTAAAACACCTGCTAATGTGAACTTGATGAGGACGAGTTCGAAACCGGTCCAGGTTCAATCCTCCCAGTCGCCGAATGTTAATTTTTTACAATCTAATACATCACAACATCAGTACATATGGTCAGAGCAAATCTTTCAGCAAAAACATAAAAAACTCATCAATTTTAACATTTTTTAGGGTGTGATAGATTTTTGTCGATTGTGGGCGTGGCACGTGGCCGATTTTTGACAAACACGATTTTAAACACGAATCTTTAAATTTAAGCTTGATATCTGAACATATATGACTTTGACAGTTTCAACAAGACATGGTCACACGGATGGATCTGTTTAGATCGATTCAGATTTGGATGCTGATCAAAATATTAATATGAAGGGTATTATATTAACAGCGTAATAAAGGAATGTTAATTTTTTCTGCCTGAAATTAAAAAAAATCTGAATCCACTCTAATCAAAATTCTTTAACTACCCTCGTAGTACCGTTACATCATCAACAATGCGATTTTTTTTTTAATTTAATTTCAAATTCAGAAAGCAAAGCAAAAACAAAAATAAACACGAAAGCCACAATAATTGATTTCCATTGCAGCAGAAATGACCTTATTCCAGTTTACCAACACTAATAACAACAAAAACAACAACAACAACAACAACAACAACAACAGCTATATCGTATATATTAATATGTGCAGAGAACGCGTTATAATCATTAATCTCTGACTAATCAACAATTTCTATGTCAGTGGTTTTTATATGCAGTAGGACACAGTCTTCGGTCGGATACAAAATAATACAAAAGCGACTTTTGATGAAAAGAACAAAACAATCGCCAGTGACAACAATGTTTAAAGCGACTGTCATTTACACTTTTTTTCGTTTTTACTGCAGTTACTAAAACACCATAACAGTTAAAAGGAAGAATAATGCGCGCACAAGATGGTCATTAACCAAAACAAGAGCACATACGGGTACATTGGCGTGGAGACGGATGAGGGTAACTTACCATTTGGATACTTTCCATGGTGATGGTGTGTGGATATATTCGTGTGGGTTTTTTTTTTTTTTGGGTGGGGGCGGCATGCGTACAGTTTCCATTGTCAGTTCATATATAATATTAAAGCTAAGGAATGACAATTGTTGTTATAACTGATGGCCGTGTGTGTGTTGGTGCACATCTCTCTCGCACCAGTGTCATCATCATTACATCACAGTTGTTACTAACTGATGCTGACGTTGCTTCTGTTGTTGTTGTTATTTGTTGTTGTTATTTGTTGTTGTTATAGTTGCTACGATAAATGATACTGTTGAAATTGTTGTTGTTGTTATTCTGGTCCTGACACGACTTATCTTGACTGCTCCTGTGTTATTGTGAGCATTGAAAACATCATTTTGGTGAACTGTTTATATACATATCTTGTATATATTATTATTGTTGCAATTGTTGTTGTTATTGTTGTTGTCGTTGTTGTTGTTGATGATATTTCAGTTTCGGTTTGAGTTTAATGTTAGTTGCGCTAATATTTGCTGAATATTTTGTATATGTTTGGACGAGTGTACGTGCTGGTTGGTCGGGTGTGTTTGTTTAGCTAAAGGTATTGCGAACAGTGAGTGTACACTAACCCCACCGCGAACATCATCATCATCATCATTCTTCTGAAGATCATCATCGTCATTGCCTTTCATTTCATTTCATTGCATATCTTGTATTGGTTAGCCGGTGAGTAAGTTGAGTGTTGAGTGTAGTGGAGTGGAGTGCAGACTAGCATATTATTGTAGGATCTCATTGTTGTTGTCCATTCCCTAACTTACCCTCTCTCTCTCCGCCTCACCATCTTTCTCGCATTCTCTGTCCTTTTCTAATATGTTTTATTTTTATTGCACTCTGCTGCATCCCTTGGTGAGTTTAGAGCGAAAGCGCACTTGTATGAAATTACATTTTCTCGCTTAACAGCTAAAGTACGGGTAACAGTATAGTGGCATGAATGACACTAACAAATAGCAACAACAAATAAGTTTATGTTACAAACGGTGAGGTCGCGTTTTTTCTTGCACACATTCTTGTTTTTTTTGTTTTTGTTTTTATACCCTATATGAGTTTGTTATGCCAGCGTCTAGAAACAGGCAACAATCAGATATCCTAGCATCTAATGTCCGTCCGTGCGTCTGTCCGTTGTTTGCATTGTCGCGATCGTAAATTTTACGATATTAAGCTGAAATTTCGAAATACAGATACTTTAAGTTTCTGCACGCAGATCACAAAATTCTTCAATAGCCACACCCACAATCGATAAAAATCTATTTATCCGGCACAAGAGTTGACCTCTGAAGTTAACATTTGGTATGCATATTAAAAATTAGCCAAAGTGAAAAAGTGGGCGTGATCGGTTCACAGACAAAAATTAACAACATAATCGTACTTAACGTAAAATTGGACTTGTAAACAGATACGTGCACACGTGCACTATTACAGATCGAAATGATGTCTTTCTGCCACATCCACTGGTATGGCTGGTATGTTGAGGTGGGGGGTGCTTAAGATTTTGTCTAAACCAAATTTAGTTTTTTTCTTTGTTCGTTTCGCTTATATTCTAGTATATATTTTTCAATTTGTGTTGCGGTATTCAAGAAGCAGCAGCAGCAGAAGAAGAAGAGGGTGTGTGCAGGAAAACGACTGGAGCGTAAAATTTGCTTGTCACAAAAATATTTCCCGTCTAAGTGACTGTAATTTCAAACCAGACAAACATAAACAAAAAGATAAAAATTGAAAAGATGAGAGAGAGCGAATGACGAAAAGGGGGGAGAGGAAGAAAGAGGGCGAAAGGCACCAACTTCCTACCCACCATGCCAGCAGAGCAGCTTCAACGTGAATAAACACAAAACGAATGAAATAAAAAATAAATGTAAATAAAAATCACATCACATGACATTAGGCGCTTATAGTGACAACAACAACAATCAAAATTTAAACTTGTCATTGCCTCCCGCTAACTGAAACTCTTCGTCTGTCCCTCCTGCATGTGTTTGTCAACTTTTTTTCGTGATTTTCGTGAATCATCATCATCCGCATCCGAGCACTTCACCGAGCACATAATATCATCACGTATAGTGTCTTTCCTCCTAAGGTGAAATAAACTTTGCCAGAATACAATCAAAATGAAAAAAAAACAAAAAAAAAATAAGTAAGAAAACTAAATTTGGCTTAGACCAAATCTTAAATACCCTCCACCTGTACAAGAAAGGGCGTGGCAAATATATATGTATATTGCGCCTTCTAATAGTGTGCATATTACGTATCAGCATGCAAGTCTACTTTTACGTTAAATATGGTTTTTTAAAAATTGTGGACTTGTCTGTTATCCGACCGCACCCTTGACCGATTTTGCCCATTTTAAATAGCAATCTGCGTGTAAAAACTAAAAGTGTCTGTACAAAATTTCAGCTCAATATCTCAAAATTTACGCCCGTTAGAGTGCTTGCAACAGACACACACACGGACATACATGTCTAAATCGTCTCAGTTTTTGACGCCGATCAAGAATATATGTACTTTGTAGGGTCTCTGACGCCTCCTTCTGGGTGTTGCAAACGGAAGAGCAAACTTAGCATACCCTCATCACTTAGGTGGAGGGTATAAAAATGAAAAACTTTACTCGTCTCAGATTTTGCGATTTTTCCTTTCCTTTCGTTTTTACACCATATGCTGGTCGCTGGTTGAGTTATGGTTATTACAGTTATTACTTACTATTGTTGTTGTTATTGTTATTGTTGCTTCATATTACAGACCACATTAAATACGTGCTACTGCTGTTGCTGCTGCTGCTGCTGTCCTTCATCTCGGTGGCATGACTGTTTGTGCGCCTGTTTTATTCTATTTGGTTTGAAAAAGTTGGCATTCAAGAAAATTGCTATAAAATGTTGTTGTTGTTGTAAAATTATAATATTTTTTTTTAAAACACTTTCTCAACGGTTTTTTAAGAATATAAAATAAAAATGCATTAAATAATACAATTAACAACTATAACAACAATAACAACAACAACAACAAATAATGTTTGGTTTACAATTTAGACTCAATGTCTATTTGGCTGCAACCATAAATGTTTTGACTTTAATCGAGATTTGTATTTTACAAGATTCCCAAGACTTTTTATTAATTACAACAGCAACAATAACAACAACAACAACAACAACAACAACAACACTGTTGATAATAAAATATTGGCCTAATTTAAAAAGAAATCAGACACCACAGAGACAAAGCAACAGCAATAATAACAGAAGAAGAAGAAAACTAAGAGAAAGAGAAGAAGAAGAATGTCAACAACAATGAAGGGAGAGTAAGAATAAGATTGAAAAGAAGAAGCAGAAGAATAACGAAGAAAAAGAAAAAGGAAGAGAAGAATAAGAAGACATGGTTAAACAACAACAACAAAAGAAGTAGAAGAGAGAGAGAATGTAGAAGAAGTTGGTTGAAACCAACAATAATAATAAAAATCATCTGTGACACCTCCTTCTAAGTGTTGCAAATGGAATGACAAACTTATTTGCAGGGTATAATAAGATGTGGTTGAATCCAACAACAACAACAACAACAAACGGAGAAAGAATAAGACTTTTATGTTCCTACATAAATGAAGCGAAATCGAACTAATGCCACGCCCACAATCGACAAGAAGTCTGTCTATCAAGAACCAATATTAACGGTACAACAAATAAACTAAATTCGATTTGGGTCAAACGCGCAATATCCACCACATCTACACAAGTAGAAATAGATACAAACCGTCACTGTTGTGAGCTGTTGCCCAAAGGAGCATCTCAAAATTAGTGCATTCGCTGTCACATACACATATGTTATGCATACACATGTAGCACACATACACAGCAGTTATCTTTCTTACTTTGGCTTCATTCAGGCAATCATAACATTGGCAAGACCTTCTCTCTTTATTTTCCATTAAAAGCAAAATATTTGAAATTTTCGACACGTTATTTTTCAATTTCATCTAAAACAAGCCACAAGTGGTGGTGGTGGTGGTGGTGTTGGTGGTGGCGGTGGCGGTGGCGGTGGCGGTGGCAATTGTGGTGGCGGGGTACTGTTGACAAAAAACATGAGTGATAAAAGAAACCAAGGAAAAAGAAAAAATCGAAAATTTTAGTATATTTTTTTTCAATTTCAAGAAAGCAAAGACAAAAGCATTCACACACACATACATTGAACTTTCGTTATAAAAGTGTATGTAAAAGTTACGAAGCTGTGAACTGTAGGGAGGAGGCTGCAACAAATGTGAAAATGTTTATTAAATTTAGCCATACTTAAGGTTACACACACACACACACACACACACACGCACACACACACACACGCAGACAGAAAAGAGAAATAAAGCAACAGCCACAAAATGACATCTCATACAAATTTGCACATATTTACACGTTCGTTGAAACCATAGCGTGATCTGAGCTCTAGAAATATTGGACTGGCTTCAGCTGGTCTATGGCCCCGACTGCTGTACTGTTTAATAAACGTATTTATTGTAATAATTGCGTGTGTGCTCGTGTTCAGCCCAATATTGGTGGGTGGTTGTATTGGCTAATACGTGTGGCTACAGAAACGCGTGATGCATCATGGCCTGAATAAATATTTTTTCCCCCAACAGCCAGCTTTAAACGGATATGCTTTTTGTACAACAACAACAACAACAACAACAACAACAACAAGAAAGAAAGCAGAAGAAGAAAAAATTGTAAAAACGGCAAATCGAATCCTATATCTCTACTCACATATATGTAAAAGTGCAGGCAGGCACACGCTTCTCTGCAAACGGACTAATGTGGAATTTCTAAAATTGGCTGCCAGCATGTTGACGCGTACGTTTTCCGGCGTAATCACGATTAAAGTGTCAACAGAATACTAATTAGATTGTTGGTGTTTGTTATACTGCAGAGAGAAAGAGAAATAGTGAGAAAGTGAAAGAGAGAGAGAGAGAGAGACAGATGAACATGTATTGTATACATGCTGTGTTGCAACCATATCCCAAGTTTCCCAGCTTAGAAATGACATTAATTTACCCAAAGAGTGATTGTGGGGTAGGGTAGTGAAGGGCAGAGAGTAGGGAGGGCAGTGAATGAGTAGGTAAAAGGGAAAATTATGCGGGCCAGTGTTGGCCTTATAATAGCTAACTGCATGGATGCCTGCATACTTGCCTTCAAGCCGGTCTGGCTGTCTGCCTGTCTGCTTAACGGTAACGGTGTGTGTACGTGTGTTCGAGAGATATGAAAAGCACATCCATACACATTGTCTGAGTTGACTTTGTGATTTTAGTTTCAAACAAAGTTTTTCTTTGTTTTCTTCTTACAAACCCTACCCCCCCTTCCCCACTCACCATTGCACACTATTTTTGTTGGTTGTTGGTATTGTGCTGTATTGTGTATGCAATGTGTCTCTTTTGTTTTTAGTTATGGCAGTTATTGAATACGGATTTAAGATGAACATTTCCACTTAACTTAAATGAATAAAAAAAAAAATAAAAATTAAAAAAATTGCAAAATTTCATTTTCGTTCTTGGCTGTAAGTTTTCCCGAAATTTTACAGAAATTACTTAAAATAATGAGAATAATTTATTAATGAAAATAATTTTTAACATTTAATTAAAACAAACCTTACCGGTGAAGTTGTGCCCCCCGGACGCCTGTTGATCCGCTTGTCGTTTCTTTGTGTGGCATACAACCACTTGCAATTGAATATTTCAGAATACATATTATTACCTAACTTTACTGCAACTCTATATCATGTCTTATTATTCTACAAAGCAATGTTTGTTCCAATAAATTCACAAAGTTTACAATTTGTCCTTCCGTCCATCAATGTATTCCTTTTGTTGGACAACCGTTTACTCATTATACAATAAAAAGTAAATTTGACTTGGGGCAAATCTTGAACATTTTACACATTTAGCAATATGTAGGAGTAGTATACATATATATATATATATATATATATATATATATAGTTGACTATTAAAATACGTGAAAGTCGAAGATCGCTTCAGCAAATAAGGTTTCATTTAAATTAGAGGCGTAAGTTTTGTCAAACCCTTCCCATTTCGGGCATATAGATGGATGGGCTAAATACGAATACATAAAGAAATTGCAATTTTGTTTATTTTTTAAAGGTTTTATCAAGTTTTTTATCAAGTTTTTTAAAAAGCTTTATAATAGGCGTCTGATCAATTTTACCCCATTTTATTCAAAACCTAACTTCAACATAATTACTTTTTTGTGTTGCAAGCCCGTTAATAAACTTAGTATAACTTCATGTCATCTGTAGGGCATAAAAAAATGTATTTTATTCAATGAATTTTTCACATATGACAACATTATGTCCGAACTAAAAAATGATGAAAATTTGTATACAGACGTATCATCTTTCCGTGTGCCAAAGGTGGATAATAGACACGCCCACAATTTACAAACTGAAATTGTATAATTATGGTTTTTGTTTCTGCACCCAAAATGCTATTTCAATTGGACCAAAAAGTTTAAGAACCACGCCCACTATCTATAAACATCCATTTATATGCAACAAAAACATAGCTAAAAAGTTTAAAATTTATATACATTAATCCCATTCATAGATGTGCCAAAAGTGGATGTGTTGCGGTAACAAACACGTTCACAAGCTGACATTTTTTACAAACGCTTGTAGTTTGTACACGTAGAACTATATTTCACTTGGACAAATCGGCCCAAAGTCACGCCCACAAGCGATAAAAATCTACAATAAATTTGTATAAAGCTATCTACTTATTAGAGAGCGTAATCATGTATCTGCCACGCCCACTATTTGTATGTACATGTGCTTTGTTTTACTTGTGTTTTTTTAATATCACCCGTATGCTCTAATTAATTTTTTATTGTCCTCCTTAATGTCTTAACACAATTTCATTTTATTCGTTTGCTTGTTACAAAATTATTATTTTAATATTCTTGGCAGAAACAAAAAAAAGGAAAAATGAAGGATGGCAACCTATTTATATGATAAGTGTATAAATGTAAGTATTTCGGAATTTGAGCATTGAGCATGCCGTGCTTAAAACACAAACACACACACACATATGTGTGTATATATACAATATATAAAAATAGTTATCTCATCCTCAACAATTTGCCAAATGTAATTCTCTCCTCGTTGTCGACGTTATCGCCTATTTTTTAAGCGAATATTTATTTTAATTTTTTTATTTTTTCTTTTATTATACATTACTTGACGTTTTTCTCCACAACCATTATCTTTACACTAACAAGTATGTTCACATGGTCAAAAAGTTAGAAACGTTTTTTGAGAACACAAAATGAAACCTATCTGGAGGAGATAGATGCGGAAAATAGTTTATGCTGCAGCATTATTAGTATTGGAATGCATGTACGCATGTACAATGTGCCTGTTTTGGTCAAGGGGTCTAGCCTAGACTGTACCCTTGTTAAAGTCTTTTGAAAACAAAAAAAAACAAAAAAACTTCATGACGTTACCAAAATTGTTGGCAAAGTTTGTATATGATCTAGCATATACTTAAAGTGGCACAATCACATACATATGCAAGAGAAAAAAAGAGAAAAACGGAAAAAAAAGAAGAAGAAATATTGTATGTGTAATCGCTTGTGTGCGGATTTGGTTTCATTTTCATTCAAAATGTCCTTTTAATGGTTTAATATTACACTTTAATTACAAACTATGTTGAAGCAAACTGAATGCAAATGTAGGAAATTTAGTTCATGGATACACAATCGCATACGATAAGTGTGCGTATGTGTGCACGTTTGCATATACATATATGCAACACTAGGGGCAACTGTACAATACCTCTCTCTCGCTCCCTTAATATACGATACCCTTATATGTACTATTTCGTAGAACTTGATGGCCCTTGTAAAATGACTTTTATCAACCATGTAAACAAGATGCAAAAAACTGCTCATATTTCAGTATAAATGAAAAAACAAATAAGACAAAAACAATTTGTACCGAATGTATTTTAAAAATTCGTTATTTATTGTATAAATAAACTACACATGGTGAGGGGACTAAGTTTGTTGTTCCGTTTGCAACGCTTGCAAGCAGGCGTCAGGTATTTGTCCGTCCGTTGTTGCAACTCTCACACTTTTAAGTTTATTTAGGTAAAATTTTGTGTGGATTGCAAATTAAAAAGTTGAGCAAAATTGATTAAGAGCCACGCCCACAATTCACAAAAAAACTATCTATTTGCTACAAAAAATTGAAATTTGAAACAAATCTTTATACGTATCTGTTGCATAGATGTGCTTAAAATGGGCATGGTTGGATACTAGGTACGCCCACTAGACATAATTTACAAAGAACTTTATTTAATTAAAATTTCTTTATCGCTTATAGTTAAAAATGAGCGCACGCCTATGTATGCCACATCCACTAGTTACGTCTAAATGTAAAATGTATGCAAAATTTGGTTTTTATTTGTCATCGAAAACAGATCAAATGGGTCTAGGAACCTAGGATTCTTTAATTAGAAATAATTTAAAATAAAATTCTTTTTTTTTTTTTTTTATATAAAACTAAACGTTCATGAATGGAACAGATTCAACGGCACGAAATAAAAAAAAACATTTTAATTATGTAGGACTGTGCTGAAGTGTTCACATACACACTTGCATAAACATCATCTATGCAGTTAAAAAAAAAAAAAATACAACTCCGGAGAAAGACAAACTTTAACAGCTTTAGTGGAACAATTTCATTTTCAACACAATTGACATGTTCGTTTACTGTTATTCACTGCACAGCCGGTATTTTTGAAAAATATGATAAAAAAACTTTTTTTTAATTAAATTTAAAGTGAAATTACCCTAAAAATGTATATTTTTATATAAAAGAAAAAAAAAATAAACATTTTTCACTTTTATATAAAACATGTGGGCATAGCAGGGGTGTGATTACAATTTCTACTATTGTGTGTGTGTGTGTGTGTGTGTAGGGCTATTTCATGAATTAAGGCTTTGTAAAATATGGGCGTGTCAGGTGTACCATCACGCCCCTTCGTCAATTGGCCGATAATAACCCTTCACCTACTGTACATATAAACAGAGGGCGTGGCATGTACCCGTTTACCATCAAGATGGACCAGATCCAAAATAAGGTTTTGTGTGAATTGAATGTGGGCGTGTCTAATATCTAACCGTTTTTAATATATAGAAAAATTGAAACCATGTGGACTAAATTTCAACTTTATAGGTAAATTTTTGTCGATTATAGGCCTGGCTCTGAACTAATTTTCATTTCAGTTCAATATCTAAAAATTTTTTCACTAAACTAGATCGATTCATATTATGCTGCTGACCAAACTGATCAAGCGTCATAATGTGAATGGACTAGATCTCTGAAGCTTACTTAGTGTAGCCCCGTTTTATGCGAAGATTATAAAAATGGAAACATTTGCTGTAACTGGGTACTAAATAGTTGTTCTTGGAATAATATGTATTAAGGTATAAGTGTCATGCACCCAAAGTCATCCAATTATCAAAAAGTTTTCATCATAAAATTTTTAATCTCTTTATAGGCAACTAATTACAATATTCAGTTTATTTAGTGCTGTTGTTAATCATCATCATTACAGCACACTTATCATTTATTTAATATTCAACTTGAATGAGTTGTCACCCTCACTTGCCCGCTCAGCAGCTGTTCCTAGTGGATTGCTTTCGACAAAGGGAAAAAAAGTGAACATAAGCATCATTTTTATTACCCAAGTGGTGCGATAATTTATTCTAGATTTATGTTAAATAGATGTGTTGTTGTTTTTGTTGTTGGCCTGTTGCTGTTGATAGCCCTTTAATGATAAGCAACTGGTCTAAAGCATAAAAACGAACAGCAGTTGAAGTGAACGGAAGAAGGACGCTCACCTGAAACTGTAATTATTTATATTAAGCGTTATAGTTCCATCTAGATTTCTTATATTATCAAGTTTAGTGCCACAAAAAAAAAGAAAAAAACCAAAAAACCTGTTGAAATATTTGATGACAATTCAGCTTCATAAATATTTGCATGCTGACCCCAATGGCTCTTTTATTGAAAATAGCATTTTCCTGGCAAAGTATAATTTATAAAATACAAAAATATTTCGCTCAGATACTATACCTCTTTCTCCCTCATTTTATCTCCCATAAACTGTACTCGTTATTATGTTGCTACTCTATGATTAGAATTAAATATTCCTTTGTAAACTCGCTGGGGTGTGTGTGGTTGACATCGAATGGCGCCAAATGAAAAATTGAATTTTTAAACAAAAACTCAAAGTGAATATTTTTGTATGCGAATGTTTTAGTATTAGTAGATGAAAACGTGCTGTTGCTGAAAAACGGATTATATTGTTAGTATAGTAGAACGAGTAAAAAATCTTCTCCTCTACGTTTACATACAAAATGTGGGTGTGGCAGTTATATAATGAGGTATGTATGTACATTCATATATGATATATGTATAAAATTTTGCTGTACAAATTTTTTGTGGCTTTGCATCACATGAGCTACATGTTTGTTAATAATGGGCGTGGCTTGTACCAAATATTAATCAATATCTCAAACTGTACGATTGTGAGCTTTCTACCAATACGGACGGACATGTTTAGATGGACTTAATGGAGTCTTTGGAAGTTTCCTGTACATCCCCTTTTTCGTGTATATCATGATACAATATGTATAACTGCTGTATCATATTATCATTACATTAATAACTTTTGTACTGATAATATGCTACACTTAAAACTGTAATATTAAAATATAACAAACCTTGTACGTGGAATCAAAAAAGGTTTTTTGTCCAAAAAAAAATTTTGCAAACTATTATAATGTAATGTTAACTGTTATATGCCAAAATGAGACATTAAAAATAATTTTATTACATTTATATAAAATAATAATAAAAACATTTACAAACTGTTCTATATATCAATATAACAGTTATAGTAAAGGTACGTGATATTAGCACTTATAAGTATAACAGTGATTTAAATTTTAGTTTCAATTTGAATTTTATAACACCCACATGTTTATAAACAATTTTAATTTTGTACTCTTCCTTGACTTCACATACATACACATACATAGCATATCTGGTATGCACATACACACTTGTAAAGTGTAAACTTTGCCCAAACTATGCTCACCAATGCGTTTCAACTTGGTGTCACAATAATACAAAATGCAGAACATACAGTATATAGTGATGATAGGCACGTGATGTTATCAAGTATGTGTATAACAGTGATTTAAACTTCATATTCGTACAAATGCACAAAATATGACAATACTCGGTACTAACTCAATAAAACGTTGCCAATGGAATCAAGTAACAAATTGTACACGTAGCATACACGTGTGTTGCATCGAGCAACAGCAGCAGCAGCAACAACATTAGAGTAAAATAATTGTAAATGAAACCTTGCTTCCATTGAAAGAAGTGAATATTTATCTACACAGGCGCACACACACACACACACACACACACACACACACATGATTGTCAATTCATTGCTTCATTTGGCAAATAAATACCAGTTATCAGTTGTATATGGGCATGTGTATGTGTGTGTGTGTGTGTGTGTGTACGTTTATAAACTTTAGTAATTGACACCTTCGTGTCAATGATGACTACAACAACAACAACAGCTGTATAATTTGAAAAATAAATACAAATTTTATTGACACGCTTCAATATGTTTATATTGCAACACACACACACACACACATATATATATATATAAACACATGCTTTTAACATCTAATTCGTACAATACAATATAACATTAATTCGAGAGCAATTCAATTGAATTAACACTACACACATATCTGCACACTTTAACACCTTTATTAATAATAATAAGAATAATGTGTGTGTGTGTGTATATATATGTTACGTACTTACACCAGTTACAACAACATTATTGTACAATCCTCTTTCACATGTGACAGACTAATTGCTGGGCTCTTCTATTGTACAATACATTACAAGAGCGTTTTACACACAAGTGTGTGTATGTGTGTGTGTGTGTGTGTGTGTGTGTGTGTGTGTGTGTGTGTTTAAAGGTGCGTTTGAACGTAATTAAATTATGTATTATATACTAAATTGCATGACATTTGCTGTTGTTGTTATTGTTGTTATTATTGTTGTTGTTATAGATAAGTAAATATTGATCTTTAATTTTCAATAAAGTTACAATTACGTTTAATGAGTAAATACTTTGCATGCATTAATGAAATTGTCGAACATTATGTATGCAAATGTTATCTCTCTCTCTTTCTCTTTCTCTCTTTCTCTCTTTCTCTTTCTCTCTTTCTCTTATTTTTTACCATTTCAAATAATTTTAGCTGCTTGAAAATAGTTATTAAATATTTTCATTTATATTTTGTTTACATACTCATCACTTGGGAAAAGTTAAGGGTGGGAGGTATGCCTTACGTTTGTTTTGTACGCTGGTAAAATCCAGAAGAAATGTTAGATCACTAATAAAATCTGAGTGGATTTGGCAATATATGATATATGTCTGGCCATCCGTCTTAGCAAAAATTTAAAATTTTTATTGACTGTAACCAGGTAATGTGTTGGCGGACACGCCTACCATTTCCAAAAAAAAATTTCGATACAGAATGCGAATACTAAGATAACATGCAACACATATTTTAACAGTCGTTAAAAGAGGGCGTACATTTATACTCGCCACGCCTACATATTTCATGCAGATTTGAACAATGCCATGTTGAATAATAATATAATATATTTGATCCAAATGAACATTTCCGTATTTTACTAACTTCTTCACATACGAGCTAAACGTTTCAAATTGTGTTTTATAAACAAAATGGCGGCTGCCTTAGACAGTCCCATTATACATATCTTTCAAATCCGTATTGATATGGATATCAAATGAAAGGATTTGACGAATAGAATGCTTTACGCCAAGTGATATGTTGTTCAATTAAATATGGCGGCCGCCCAAACATGATGATACACATACATGACTATTGTTCACAACCTAGACAATATGGGTACCAAATGAAGAGGCTGAACGAGTGGAATACATTTTGCCATAAAAAAAAATTAAATTTACGACAGTCACAAAATGTCAAATAACCTATTTCTGCACATCCGTATTAAATGATATGGATGTCAAACGAAAGCGTTTGGCGAGTAGAACGCCATAAACTATTTGTTGTCATTTTAAAGATGCTGGAGTACAATTTTTTTTTTATTGATATTGCAAATTTTTCCGCATCTGCGATCAAGTTTAAATTGTGTGCACAGCTTTGGTAGCATTATAATGTAAATTTTGTCAATTCAATATAAAAATAGCCCGAAACAGGTCAGATTGTCATTTGTTTTATGATTTAGGGGATATGGGTCTCAAATAAAAGGGCTTGACGAGTAGAACGCCATAAGCCAAGTGTTGACATTTTAAATCAAATATGGCGGACACTTCCACAAAATAAGAGATTTCAAACATTTTCTATAAATTTACCAACAATGAACACATGGACAGCTAAAATCATATATTATATACATTTTATGATACTTCATAGGGACTCTGCGTTTTGGGTTTTTCATGACAAGGAAAAAGAATAAACTTGTAGAGTACTTGTACATATATCACAACCTAGACAATGAAGAGGCTGAACGAGTAGAACACATTACAACGATAATAGGCGATAAATATAAATATGATGCATATGTTTAATCGGACAATATCGACTGTTTAGAACACTAATAAAGTTGAGCACTTAAACGGTCCAAATAAATTGCTAAATGGTGTGTTAATGTTTTAGCGTATTTGACTTAGTTCTGATCTACTCCTACGCGGTACACACACACCCACACACATACACACATACGTAAGTAGTTTACCATAAATAATGATGTATATGTTATACGTTACAATCCTGCTTACACACGTACAATATATACTAAACCAAGGCTAATATGGGTGAATGAGTAAGTGTTCCGTTCGGTTCTGTTCTGTGTGCATATGTTCTGTTTAAATAATTGGCAGTGTGTAAAAGAGCGTGTGTGTGTGTGTGTGTCTGAATGATAGAATAAACCACTAGTACACCAGCACAAGCACAATGTATGTATATTGGCATTTGCACACACACACATTCACATGCACATATTCACTCGTACATACGTACAAGTTTGTGTAATAGAATTATTCGATATTATTATTATTGTTGTACTGGCACTGATGCTGCATAGTGGTACTATCATGTTCATGTACATTATTCAATTTGGTCTTGGCTTTTCCTGTCTTGCATCATAACACATCTTTTGCTTGTTGTGTATTGTGTGTTGTGTGTAGTTGTGTGTTGTTGTTTGTACGGGCCTCCTCTCTCCACCCACCCCCTCATCCACTCTTATGCTTTAGTATCTTTAAAATATACCAAACCCATACGTGAGGCCACTGTTGCCCTTATAATCTATACACAGACACACATACTTGCTTACATATAAATTTACATGCATTTGTGAAAATTTGTTATAAAACTTTCCAACGAGAAATGTTATGAGAACTTAACACACACACACACGTGTGTTTGTAATGTATACTGAAATTTAAGTAATATGTTACAATGGTAAAGTTTTTCTGCTTCTGCTTCTTCTTTCTATTCTTATACTTTTCATATTCATATGTAACCGATATAAGAAACACCTGAGTCTAGAGCAATTTTTCTTAAGTAACATTCTCTCACTCTTCTATCACTACGGGAGTTACCATGTAATAGGTAATTATATTATAACGGATGGTATAGATTGGGTGTCCATTAAAGGCAAAATATATAAAAATAAATAATAACAAGTAGGACAACTTCATTTGGCTTAGGCCAAATTTTAAAAACCCCACAAATCTACAATAGTGATTGCACCCTCTAATAGTGTACGTATTACGTATTTGCTTACAAGTCCAGTTTTACACTGAGTACGGTTTTTTGTAAATTGTGAGTGCGTATATTATTAGACTACGCCCATTTTTCACACATCGATGGATGGAATAACTATAAATATGCATACCAAATTTAAAGGTCACAGGTAAATTTTTGTAGCAGATATAACGATTTTCGTTTATTGTGGGCGTGTCTGTTATTCGGCCACTCCCATTTTTGCCACATCTATAGATAAGTTAATAGTTAATATTCATACTAAATTTCAAATTTATAGCTCAATTTTTATGGCACATATATAAAGATTTGTTGATTGTAGGCGTGGTTCTTGACCGATTTGTCCCATGTTAAATGGTAGTGTGCATGCTAGAAGTGTATGTACAAAATTTCAGCTCAATATCCCAAAATTTACAATCGTGAGAATGCCAACAACGGACATACCTGTTTAGAGCGACTCAGTTTTTGTTGCTGATCAAGAATATATATACTTTGCAGGATCTCTGACGCCTTCTTCTAAGTGTTACAAATGTTATGATAAACTTAGTACACCTCCCGTCTTATGTGTAGGGTATACAAAAAAAAATTGTCAACTTTGTATGCTCTTAAGTGTTCATTGGTACCAAGCAACCAACCCACAAAGTCCGATTTAATATTCTTACCATGCATGCAATCTTGTTTGAGTTTAAATATTATTGACAACAATTTTGACATTTTACTGCATCACTCGAGGCGTTAATTTGGCAACATATATATAATCATAATGAAAGCATCACAATTTAGAAATAATTTCGAGAATGTTCACAAGTCTAGCTGCTCACGTTCACAATAATTGATTGCGGGGCTTAGCCAAATTCATAGCTTTTCCACTTATTTATTTATATACACATATACGCGATATAATATAATGTTTTTAATAAACCATAAATATCGGAATTTATGAAATATTGAAATATTGGATATTTAAAAAAAAATTATCTATTTACCGTTATGTGATTGCGATGTTAAATGAAAGGCCTTGACAAACAAAATGACTTAAAATAAGTGGCTTGAATATGATATACATACGTCTGCCCATGTTATGTAACTATTCATCTTACACTACTCAATGGAAGGATTCAACGAGTATGATGCATAAAAATAGACAGAAAACAGTCAACAAAATAAAAGTGGCGACTATTAAAAGATGTCAAATTTCATTTTTATAAATTCATTCGAAAGAATTTTAATTTTGCGCATAGCTTTGGTTATGATTACTTAATGAAGTATTATGGACATTGGAAATTATAACATACTCAATAAAATGGCTGCCCAATATGGCGGCCCGCCCCAAATACGTTCTTCTAAATATAGTCAAATAAAAGGTCTTGGTGAGTACTATATGGCGGCCACTGGCAAAGAACTTTTATATAAAATAAAAAACTTTTTAAATAAATTATTATTATTATTAAATTCTGTCAAATTGAGCTCGGTTTGCTTCTGCAATATATTTTTCAACTGAACTTATAACACGAACTGAAAGGATGTTATCTATCTGTCTGTCTCTCATGATATCCTTTAAAGAAAATCATTTCTTCCTCCTCGTCTTCTTCTTCTTATTCTTATTCTTCTTCTTTGTCATATTTTTCACTTGATATAAATGATGTAAAAATTGCTGTGATTTGCTTGATGTACAGCAGCAGCAAGAGAGATTTCCCTGACACACTCTTAAAATCTATTAAGATATATAGCACAGATATAAGCTTGTACTGAACCACCACCATTCCCATCAAAAGGTATATAACTGCTTCTTGCGTATGTATATCCTACCCACACATAAGCCCAGCATACATACATATGAGACATGATTACTTTATATATAAATTACTTTGCGTGAGTACACATCATTCAAAATGTAATTTAGTAGGTAAAGATTTGTGCACAATCGAGTGAAATTCGTTCGTTGGCAAAGAGCAGCTTAGGTTAAAAAGTATTTTACTTCCGTTTCTATACCCTACACATTGAATGGGGTATACACCACACTTGCTGTAACGCTTGCAACGCCCAGAAGAAATCTCGCTCTAGCCACAGTCGAGCATTTACAGGTGAGGAACATTTTATTATTAGATATTTTTTGTTCAAACATTTCTGCACGTAGATTCCTCTGAAAATTGAACGAACTCGAACTTATAGTTCGAGCCATGCCCATAATCGATAAAAAAAAACTATTTATCGGCCACAAAGTCGATTATAGAGTTGAAATTTTGCATCCATTGATATGCCGCAGTAATGGGCGGGGTCGAATAACAGATATGTCGCCTCTCAGAATCCTACGGATTAATTAAAATGATCAACATAAACTATAGAGGGCGTAAATTCGTACCTGCCACGCCCACTGTGTTTATACATAGATATCCTAGGGTATTTAAAAAGTGTCTTAAGCCAAATGTAGTTTTTTTTACATTTGTTTACTTGTTCCTTCTGTTGTATGCAGGTTCTATATGTATGCGTATATGTGTACGTACAGGGATAATATGGTTTATTATAAAACCACCTTACGTGTGCGCTTTCTATTGTCCTCCGCTTCAAAGTGCAGAATATGATGATAAATACGGCGGCAAGTATTGTAGTAAAGAACATGGATAAGTTAGACAGAGGTGGAGAAAGAGAGAGAGAGAGAAAAACAAATCGAGCACATATAAATTATATTGTAATCATATGGAATAACTTTCCACAATGTTCACCATTTTATATCTATATTGAAATTGAAATTGAAGCAGTTATGGAATAAGTTTCTTGAGATTTGTTTTTTAAGTAGTAAAGATTTTCATACTCAAGCTGTTTGTTTGTTGCCTCAGCCTCAGCCTCCCGCCGAGTAAATACGTTTCAAAATTAAAGGTACTTTTATGAAATGTTACAAATGTGTTGTATTGTATGTGTAGTTCGTTTGTGGTATTTAATGTTCTATAGCAATCTTCGAGTGGGACTTGTCTTAAGACCTTTCTTTCCAAGATAAGTAATCATGTAGAGAGTGCACGTATTAGAGATAATATTAAAGGAAGAGGCACACATGCTGTTTTTAGTCTTAAGCTTTTGTAATGTAATCAAAATGAAACTCAATTGATTTACAATTTTATTAAAGGATTTCCTACACTAAACCTCTTTGTGAAGATCATTTAAAATATTTTTAAATAGATAAAAATCATAACCATTGGCATGGTAGTGGATTTTTATATTTTCTGTTGTTTTTTTTTTTAATGATGTCACAAAAAGTGAGACGTCAGAGATTCTACACATTTACTGGGATTATGTCCGTCTGTCTGTGAATATGTTTTTGGTAGTTAGCATTCTTACTTTAGAAAATGTTAAGATATTGAGCCCAACTTTATTTATTAAATGAGGCGAAATTAGTCATTAGCCACGCCCACAATCGACAAAAACTTATCTGTCAGTGGACCTATAAAAATGACATTTTCTTATTTAAAAAAAAAATTATAATTAAATAAAATGATGTAGCAAAAAGTGGGCGTGGTCAGATAGTAAAATCTCTCACAATTTGAAAAAATTTGCACAAATTGTTTTTTGCGGAAAATTTGACTTTAGTTTATTCACTACTACCACAAAGTGTAATCGAGTGCCATGCCCACCTTGTTATTAAGACCTTTACACAATACTTTGAAAGTATACTAAGTTTAATGTTCCGTTTGCAACACCCAGAAAAGAGGCAGCAGAGACCCCACAAAGTGTAAATATTCTTGATCAGCATCAAAATCTGAAGTCCATCTAGCTAAAGGCGTACGAAAGTGCAAAATTTCTAGATATTGAAGATTTTTTAATTTTGGTCAATTTTAAAATTGGTCAATATCGATTAAGAGCCACGCCCACAATTGGCAAGAGTCTATCTATCATTACAAAAATTAAGCTGCAAAGTTGAAAAACAGTACAGTACAGTGCACACATTTATAATGAGCTTTATCATCCATGCATCAATTTAAAAAAGCCGTTAAGTGTGTAAAGTGTGACGTGGAAGTTGATAAGTTTATATAGGGCGTAATTATGTGCCCGCCATCATGCTTGTGTTCTTTTTTTATTTGTTTCACCGTGAATTAAGCATCCTCTTGTTTTTATTAATAATTAAAATCAAATCGACACATTTATTATATATTACACTTAAATGTCATATAAAAAGCTGCTTTGATCCCGATTTATCAATGCATTAAACATTATATGCTACAGAAAAAAATTAATTGAAATTGTAAACACTTAATACCAAACTCAATACTCAACAAAATAAAAAAAATAAAAAATTAAAAAAAATGAACAATATAAAGCGTGTATGGAATTAACAAAATAAAAGGCGAATGTGTAAAAAACACATTGATACTGACACTGCCACTGACATTGATACCATTAAGCAGTTTATCATTGTAAGGGTTGGCTAAAGAGGGAGAGAATTATGGTGTTTTTGTGTTTTATGTCATTAAATATTATATTAAAAGTGCATTTGTTTTAAATTACACACAAAATGTTATTTTACCAAAAGCATAACAAATAAAAAATGGAAGCAATTGAAACCACTACATAGGCCACCATAACGTGAAGATTGTTGTGGTTATTTATTGTATAAAAATTAAAAACCAGAAATAAAACAAGTAAGAAAACTAAATTTGGCTTAGACCAAATCTTAAATACCCTCCACCTCCACAACGATGGGCGTGGCAAATATATATGTATATTGCGCCTTCTAATAGTGTACATATTACGTATCAGCATGCAAGTCTACTTTTACGTTAAATATGGTTTTTTAAAAATTGTGGGCGTGTCTTTATCCGTTTTTGGCACATCAGTAAATGGGATAACTATGTATACGCGTACCAAATTTAAAGTTCCTAGGTCAACTTTTGTGGCAGATATATAGATTTTTATTAATTGTGGGCGTGTTTGTAATCCGAATACTCCCATTTTTGGCATACCGATAAAGCTAATATTTATAGATGTACATACCAAATGTCAAGTTTATAGATCATGTGTTGTGGTAGATATATAGGTTTTTGTTTATTGTGGGCGTGGCTCTAGACAGATTTTGGACATTTTAAATAGCGATCTGCGTGCAAAAACTAAAAGTGCCTGTACAAAATTTCAGCTCAATATCTCAAAATTTGCGCCCGTGACAGTGCCAACAACAGACGGACACACGGACATACATGTCTAAATCGACTCAGTTTTTGACGCTGATCAAGAGAATATATATACTTTGTAGGGTCTCTGGCGCCTCCTTCTGGGTGTTGCAAACGGAAGAACAAACTTAGCATACCCTCATCACTGAGGTGGAGGGTATAATAAAAACAACAAGACAACTAAAAGTGGTTTCTAACCAAATCTTAAATACCCTTCACATGTTCGTACGGACAGTGGGAGAGGCACGTACATGGTTACGCCCCCCAAATAGTGTAACATATGTATAAATTATTAACTTGCAAGTGGATTTTTACGTTCTATAAGAGTTTATGTGGATTGTGGGCGTGTCTGTTATCTGACCACGCCTACTACGCCTGGCACATCAATAGATGGGGTAATTATAAATCTGTATATCAACTTTATGGCTAAATTTTTCTGGCATTAAAAAAGGTTAGTATGATTTGTGGGCGTGGCTCTTGATCTTAAATTTTACTCTCATTTATAACCGCGTATGTGTATGTGTATGTGTGCATATTATAACGGTATGTAATGCTCTCCGCTTAATTTTGCCAAATTTATTCATTTCGTACATAAATAAAGAATTTATATGAAAAGTTCGTTTTAACCGCAAACTTAGTTTATATTGCATTTATATTGTACAACACCTATGCATAATAGGAGGTGTGTGTGCGTGTGTAATAGATGTAAGGTGTTTTCAAACATCCCACAGTAAGTAAGTTATTATTTTAAGGCGTGCGTTTGATAACCACTAATTGTGTAAATAAAAGTCTTGCTTCTGTGTAGCTATTGAACACTATAGCATATGCGTTGACACACATACACACATTCACACACACCAATATATATGCATACACGTGTATATGTGTTGTAGCACGCATCTCCCCAAAACTACTGAAATACTGCACAAAAAAGAAAAAAACTAATCTTACCCTGGGCCTAATTTTAAACACCCTTCACATCTACATGTAAAATTAGGGCGTGACATATATCCCCTTACGCCCTATATTAATATACATATATATTACTTATGTCTTTTCATGGCGGGCTCTGCACCAATAGGTTTTTTTTTTAATATTGGGCGTATCTATTACCCGACCACACCTATTTTTTTGATCACAGATAGATACAATAATTAAATTAAATTTCAATTTTTCAATCAATCATGCTCAGTGGCTCTCAAACGACCTTGTCTAATGTAAATAGTGTTGTATAAGCAAAGCATAAATTTACGACATTTCACCGCAATTTTTAGAATCACATATGCTCCACTATTATGACATATACACGGACGGACATGGCTGGTTAAAATCCCGACTTTGAGGCCAATACATATATATTATATATAATTTCTGAAGTTTTGTTCCAAGTGTTGCAAACGGATTAACAAACTTAAAGTACCCCTAGCACTGAGATGGAGGGGGCCACATATAATCATTGCGTATGCACTCACTCATAGAGAACTTGAAATTTGTAGAACACACGTTTAATTTATACGCTGTTGAGAAATGAAAGACGCGAAACGGGAATAAACGAAGATAACAGAGAGAAGGTGCGGGATGTGGAGTGTGTGAGTGTGATTATGATTGTGCGATTTCTAGAGACATAGTGTATCGCACCTCTCTCTCTCCCCGTCTCTCTCTCTACACAGGCAGGTTGTATTAAAACCACAAGCATTTAATTAAGTTTGAAAATGCGTGCTTGCAACATTTTACCTGCAAGTTACAAGAATAAAAACAACAAAAACAATAACAACAACAAGTATACAATTCGTTCAAACTTTTCTCTATGTAGAACAAAGTTTTCTACAAACAGATACATATGTTATCCGTGTTCTCTGTGTATAAAAATGTTATATGATGTGTATGCGCGTATGTAGAGTACACCTCAGCAACATATATTTGCGGCTGAAGTTAAGTGCGGTGTTACATTTTGTGACACAGAGCCAGAGATGCTTGATTGTGTGTGTGCATGTGTGCGTTCATGTGTGAATAATTACGGTGTATATAAAACATTAAAACAAAACTAAATTTGAAATTTTTAAAATATTGAGTACACATCGCGTACATTGTATGCACGTTGGTTGGCATTGCCGGGGTTAATGCAATTTTTGCTTAATTACTATTGAATAATAAATGGAATCGATGGATAGCTTGCATGCTGATAATCTATGCGATACTATAGTCTGTGCCGTATGCTGTATTATACATTTGTTAATGTATTTATTATCATTTAAGTTCTCGGGGGAAATAAATAGATTTGTTTGCTATTATTAAAATACAAATATTCAGCCGCTGGTAGCCACATAATATTATTTTTCATTTTCCATTCATTTTATAATGCACTTTCAATACGTGTTTGTAATGCGACAGCCACACGAAATATAAATATCTAAATGAAACCTATAATGATCAAATAATATAATATTGTATTATTTTCATGTATCCAAATGAAATTATGAAAATGGTTGCAAATGAATTCCAATTGATTTGGATTGTCAAGCACAAAAAGCCAAACTAACTAAAAAAAAATTCTAGGCCTACTACTGAGTATTATGCAAACAGTTTTTTCTTAAGCAAGTAGAAAACTTTTACATCACACTTACATCACAAAGAATTGAACTAGGAACACCATTTTCACAATCCAATTCAATTTATAAACACAGCCAAAGCTTGAAGAGCTACCCTCCACATCTAAGCATAAATAATGGGCGCGACAGATACCTGATTACGCCCTACATTAATGTAGTCAACATTCAAGTCAGATTTTATGCCAAGTAGAGGATTTTTGTAAATATCTCTTAACCGCCCACTTTTTAACAAATCAACGATTTCACTATTTATAAAATCAAATCAAAATTTCAATGCATTTCATATAGTATGACTTATGAATAGATTATGACAATTATGGGCGTGGCTATTAACCGATTTTGTCCAATTCAAACAGCAGTTACCAGATACCAGTCTATATACAACATTTCATGCAAATATACATAGCTAAAAATTAACTCCATTAGGAGTTCCAACTACTAATAAAATTGAAGCGAACAAATGTTTCGATAGTTTCAGATTCTTATACTCCATCAGATTCAAAATTGTATATAATTTGTAGCCTTTTTGTTGAGTATTGCAAACGGAATGTCAACTTATGTTCCTCACTTTATAAGGGAGGTATAAAATATATTTCAAATGGCGGCCTCAACAAAGTATCAGTTTTCCGTTACCCTATAATACATATGATATGGGTATTAAATGAAAGAGCTTGAAAAGCAGAATGCTATGATTTAAGTTACATCACGTTAAAACCAATATGGCGGCCAAAGATGTTGAATTAAAAAAAATATTGAAATTTTTAGAGATATATAGAAATTATCCATTTAGCTATAATTCTAATTATAATGCAATGTAGTTAGTATGCTTAAAATTTTAGTATTTACATCCAAAATGGCAGCCAATTTGTCTGAAAAAGGTCATTTGTATATTTCATTGTATACTATATGATATGGGTATCAAAAGAAAGAGCTTGCTGAGTAGAATGCAATAAAACACAAAATAACGAATGCCACCAAATTGGCCCATTACCTACTTCTCTATAGTCGATATGATATGGATGTCAAATGAAAAATAAATAAGAGTAGAATGCTATAAGTTAGTATATACAATATGGCGGCCGCCCGTACATGTTACATTATTTGTACATGTTGTATTTATTTGTTATAGATCTAGTTCAACTGACTTTTAACCCCATTCAATCAAATAACTTTTGTTAAATGAATTCTGTATTGTCAATTATAAAAAAACAAAACATTTTTCAATATTATGTAAGATTATTAAAAAAATTTTTTTCAAAAATGAAAAATTTATTTTCAATTCTTATATTATCAAACATTTGGAAATGATTTAAACGTCACAAAAAATTTTCTTTTTTTGTTTTATTTATAAAATAGAAAATTTAATTTTTTATTCGTACTATTAACTATTCTTCACCAACTTTTGGCCAAAATATATAAAGATTTGCGCATTTTCGTTACGGACCGATTTCTTTTATAATGAAACGTTATATGAGGAGTTCTAAAAATGGTCCGATCGGATCCAAATTTGATCCACCCAAATATGAAGTTAATAACTATTCTTCACCGCATATTGTGAAAAATATTAAGAATTGTGATTTTCTGCCGTATAAGGGCCTCCATCTAAAAAAGGTCTGATCCTATCAATTTTCAATAGGATTCCTCAATACAAACCTTTCTTTGAAAAATGAAAAATTTTACTTTTAATACTTATATTATCAAACATTTGGAAATGATTTAAACGTCACAAAAAAATTTTTTTTTTTTTTTGTTTTATTTATAAAATAGAAAATTTAATTTTTTATTCGTACTATTAACTATTCTTCACCAACTTTTGGCCAAAATATATAAAGATTTGCGCATTTTCGTTACGGACCGATTTCTTTTATAATGAAACGTTATATGAGGAGTTCTAAAAATGGTCCGATCGGATCCAAATTTGATCCACCTAAATATGAAGTTAATAACTATTCTTCACCGCATATTGTGAAAAATATTAAGAATTGTGATTTTTTGCCGTATAAGGGCCTCCATCTAAAAAAGGTCTGATCCTATCAATTTTCAATAGGATTCCTCAATAAAAACCTTTCTTTGAAAAATGAAAAATTTTACTTGTAATATTTATATTATCAAACATTTGGAAATGATTTAAACGTCACAAAAAAATTTTTTTTTTTTTTTGTTTTATTTATAAAATAGAAAATTTAATTTTTTATTCGTACTATTAACTATTCTTCACCAACTTTTGGCCAAAATATATAAAGATTTGCGCATTTTCGTTACGGACCGATTTCTTTTATAATGAAACGTTATATGAGGAGTTCTAAAAATGGTCCGATCGGATCCAAATTTGATCCACCTAAATATGAAGTTAATAACTATTCTTCACCGCATATTGTGAAAAATATTAAGAATTGTGATTTTTTGCCGTATAAGGGCCTCCATCTAAAAAAGGTCTGATCCTATCAATTTTCAATAGGATTCCTGAATGAAAACCTTTCTTTGAAAAATGAAAAATTTTACTTGTAATACTTATATTATCAAACATTTGGAAATGATTTAAACGTCACAAAAAATTTTCTTTTTTTTTTTTTTTTGTTTTATTTATAAAATAGAAAATTTAATTTTTTATTCGTACTATTAACTATTCTTTACCAACTTTTGGCCAAAATATATAAAGATTTGCGCATTTTCGTTACGGACCGATTTCTTTTATAATGAAACGTTATATGAGGAGTTCTAAAAATGGTCCGATCGGATCCAAATTTGATCCACCTAAATATGAAGTTAATAACTATTCTTCACCGCATATTGTGAAAAATATTAAGAATTGTGATTTTTTGCCGTATAAGGGCCTCCATCTAAAAAAGGTCTGATCCTATCAATTTTCAATAGGATTCCTCAATAAAAACCTTTCTTTGAAAAATGAAAAATTTTACTTGTAATACTTATATTATCAAACATTTGGAAATGATTTAAACGTCACAAAAAATTTTCTTTTTTTTTTTTTTTTGTTTTATTTATAAAATAGAAAATTTAATTTTTTATTCGTACTATTAACTATTCTTTACCAACTTTTGGCCAAAATATATAAAGATTTGCGCATTTTCGTTACGGACCGATTTCTTTTATAATGAAACGTTATATGAGGAGTTCTAAAAATGGTCCGATCGGATCCAAATTTGATCCACCTAAATATGAAGTTAATAACTATTCTTCACCGCATATTGTGAAAAATATTAAGAATTGTGATTTTTTGCCGTATAAGGGCCTCCATCTAAAAAAGGTCTGATCCTATCAATTTTCAATAGGATTCCTCAATAAAAACCTTTCTTTGAAAAATGAAAAATTTTACTTGTAATACTTATATTATCAAACATTTGGAAATGATTTAAACGTCACAAAAAATTTTCTTTTTTTTTTTTTTTTGTTTTATTTATAAAATAGAAAATTTAATTTTTTATTCGTACTATTAACTATTCTTTACCAACTTTTGGCCAAAATATATAAAGATTTGCGCATTTTCGTTACGGACCGATTTCTTTTATAATGAAACGTTATATGAGGAGTTCTAAAAATGGTCCGATCGGATCCAAATTTGATCCACCTAAATATGAAGTTAATAACTATTCTTCACCGCATATTGTGAAAAATATTAAGAATTGTGATTTTTTGCCGTATAAGGGCCTCCATCTAAAAAAGGTCTGATCCTATCAATTTTCAATAGGATTCCTCAATAAAAACCTTTCTTTGAAAAATGAAAAATTTTACTTGTAATACTTATATTATCAAACATTTGGAAATGATTTAAACGTCACAAAAAATTTTCTTTTTTTTTTTTTTTGTTTTATTTATAAAATAGAAAATTTAATTTTTTATTCGTACTATTAACTATTCTTCACCAACTTTTGGCCAAAATATATAAAGATTTGCGCATTTTCGTTACGGACCGATTTCTTTTATAATGAAACGTTATATGAGGAGTTCTAAAAATGGTCCGATCGGATCCAAATTTGATCCACCTAAATATGAAGTTAATAACTATTCTTCACCGCATATTGTGAAAAATATTAAGAATTGTGATTTTTTGCCGTATAAGGGCCTCCATCTAAAAAAGGTCTGATCCTATCAATTTTCAATAGGATTCCTCAATAAAAACCTCTCTTTGAAAAATGAAAAATTTTACTTGTAATACTTATATTATCAAATATTTGGAAATGATTTAAACGTCACAAAAAATTTTTTTTTTGTTTTATTTATAAAATAGAAAATTTAATTTTTTATTCGTACTATTAACTATTCTTCACCAACTTTTGGCCAAAATATATAAAGATTTGCGCATTTTCGTTACGGACCGATTTCTTTTATAATGAAATGTTATATGAAGAGTTCTAAAAATGGTTCGATCGGATCCAAATTTGATCCACCTAAATATGAAGTTAATAACTATTCTTCACCGCATATTGTGAAAAATATTAAGAATTGTGATTTTTTGCCGTATAAGGGCCTCCATCTAAAAAAGGTCTGATCCTATCAATTTTCAATAGGATTCCTCAATAAAAACCTCTCTTTGAAAAATGAAAAATTTTACTTGTAATACTTATATTATCAAACATTTGGAAATGATTTAAACGTCACAAAATTTTTTTTTTTTTTTTTTTTTTTTGTTTTATTTATAAAATAGAAAATTTAATTTTTTATTCGTACTATTAACTATTCTTCACCAACTTTTGGCCAAAATATATAAAGATTTGCGCAATTTCGTTACGGACCGATTTCTTTTATAATGAAACGTTATATGAGGAGTTTTAAAAATGGTCCGATCGGATCCAAATTTGATCCACCTAAATATGAAGTTAATAACTATTCTTCACCGCATATTGTGAAAAATATTAAGAATAGTGATTTTTTGCCGTATAAGGGCCTCCATCTAAAGAAGGTCTGATCCTATCAATTTTCAATAGGATTCCTCAATGAAAACCTTTCTTTGAAAAGTGAAAAATTTTACTTGTAATACTTATATACTCGTATTTTGGCCAAAAGTTGGTGAAGAATAGTTAATAGTACGAATAAAAAATTAAATTTTCTATTTTATAAATAAAACAAAAAAAAAAAGAAAATTTTTTGTGACGTTTAAATCATTTCCAAATGTTTGATAATATAAGTATTACAAGTAAAATTTTTCATTTTTCAAAGAAAGGTTCTTATTGAGGAATCCTATTGAAAATTGATAGGATCAGACCTTTTTTAGATGGAGGCCCTTATACGGCAAAAAATCACAATTCTTAATATTTCTCACAATATGCAGTGAAGAATAGTTATTAACTTCATATTTAGGTGGATCAAATGTGGATCCGATCGGACCATTTTTAGAACTCCTCATATAACGTTTCATTATAAAAGAAATCGGTCCGTAACGAAATTGCGCAAATCTTTATATATTTTGGCCAAAAGTTGGTGAAGAATAGTTAATAGTACGAATAAAAAATTAAATTTTCTATTTTATAAATAAAACAAAAAAAAAAAAGAAAATTTTTTGTGACGTTTAAATCATTTCCAAATGTTTGATAATATAAGTATTACAAGTAAAATTTTTCATTTTTCAAAGAAAGGTTTTCATTGAGGAATCCTATTGAAAATTGATAGGATCAGACCTTTTTTAGATGGAGGCCCTTATACGGCAAAAAATCACAATTCTTAATATTTTTCACAATATGCGGTGAAGAATAGTTATTAACTTCATATTTAGGTGGATCAAATTTGGATCCGATC